>CM074433.1:45008510-45053510 GCA_037101425.1 Elopichthys bambusa
TTAATTATATATAAAAATTATTTAATAAAAAGACATATAATAATAACTATATATATATATAATTTTAAATAAAATATATGATTATTTTTTATCTAATTATATATATATATATATATATATATATATATAATACAAATATAAATACAAATATAAAAATAGTTATATATATATTTATATATATATATATATATATATATAATATACAATTTTATATAAATAAATAATTATATAATTATATAAAATTATATATTTATAACATATTTATAAAAAAATGTAATTATAAATACATATAATAATAATAAATTAATAATAATAATAATAATAATAATAATAATTACATATATGTTTCATACACAAATAATTTTATATATAATTTTGTATCTAATTAATTATACATATATAAAATTATAATTATAAATACATATAATAATAGTTATTAATATATATATATATATATATATATATATATATATATACTGTATGTCATTTTATATAAATAAATCATTATATATTTATAAAATTATAAATTTTTAAATTAATTATTTATATATGTATATAAAAAAATATATAAATACATATAATAATAATAATTATATATATATATATATATATATATATATATATATATATATATATATATATATATATATATATATATATATATATATATATATATATATATACATACATACATACATACATACATACATACATACATACATACATACAGTGCCCTCCACAAATATTTGTACCCTTATTAAATATAAGGTGGCTGTGAAAATAAATCTGCATTGTTTATCCTTTTGATCTTTCATTCAAAAAATTCTAACCGTTTATTGAAGTAAAACAATTGAAAGTGAGGGGAAAAAAATCACTTTATGAAATAAATGTTTTTCTCTAAAACACGTTGGCCACAATTATTGACACCCCTAGAAATTCTTATGAGTAAAATATCTCTGAAGTATATTCCCATTCATATTTACATTTATTTAGCACACCAGGGTGATCATGAACATGAAATTGTCCAGCCATGACTTCCTGTTTCACAGGAGTATAAACATGAGGAAACACAAAGGCCAAATTCCCTTAATCATTCATCACAATGAGTAAAACCAAAGAATATAGTTCTGATGTGCGGCAAAAGATTGTTAAGCTTCACAAAACAGAAAGTGGCTGTAAGAAAATAGCTAACGCATTGAAAATCCCCATTTCCACTTTCTGGGCAATAATTAAGAAGTTCCAATCAACTAAAGATGTTACAAATCTGCCTGGAAGAGGATGTGTGTCTAACTCGTCCTAATGTTAAGTGAGGAGGAAAGTTTGAGTGGACAAAGACTCTCCAAGGATCACAGCTGGAGAATTGCAGAGATTAGTTGAGTCTTGAGTCTCAGAAAGCCTAAAAAAAATGATCAAACAGCACCTACATCACCACAAGTTGTTCGGGAGAGTTTCAAGAAAAATCCTCTGCTCTCATCCAGAAACAATCTCCAGCATATTCAGTTGTCAGACACGACTGAAACTTCAAACGGGACCGGCTTCAATGGTCAGATGAAACTAAAAAAAATTGCTTTTTGGCAGCAAACCCACCAGATGGGTTTGGTGCACACATGGATAAAAAGTACCCCATGCCCAGGGTTAAATATACTGCTGGATCTTTAATGTTGTGGGCCTATTTTTCTGCTGGAGGTCCTGGACATCTTGTTCAGATACATGGTATCGTGGATTCTATCAAATACCAACAGATAAAATCAAAACCTGACCGCTTCTGCTAGAAATCCAATAATAGGCCGTGGCTGGATCTTCCATCAGGACAATGATCCAAAACAAACATCAAAACCAACACAAAAATGTGTCTCGGAGCACAAAATGAAGCCATGCCCATCCCAGTCCTGACCTGAACCCTAAAGAAAATGAGTGGAGTGAACTGAAGAGAAGAAGCACCAACATGGAGCTGGGAATCTGAAGGATCTGGAGAGATTCTGTATGGAGGAACGGTCTCTGATCTCTTCTCAGGTGTTCTCCAAACTCAACAGGCATTATAGGAGACGACTGTTATCTTGTGAAAAGGAGGTTGCAAAAAGTTTTGAATAAAATGAATAAAATGTGTTTTAGAAAAAAATATTTTTTTCATAATGTGAGTTTCCCCCCACTTTCAATTCTTTTCCTTCAATGAACGGTTAGAATTTTATGAATTTTTTGAATGAAAGATCAAAAGAATAAACGATGCAGATTTATTTTCACAGCCACCTTTGCTCATAATTACTAAGGGTACCAATAATTGTGGAGGGCACTGTGTGTGTGTGTGCATATATATATATATATATATATATATATATATATATATAAAAATGTATTAAATGTATGTAAAAATGTATAATTTCTATAATTACTATTAGTAGTATGCGTTTCTCTATATTCAGAAGTGCTGGAGAACACTGTTTAACACACTCAGAGATCTAAGAGACTTTTTGGACAAAGGACTTAAACGATCCAATCTATCTCTTTGTCAGACGGACGTGAAATTGATGGTTTATCTTTCTCCTAAATGGTCGCTATCAATCTGGCCCTTTTTAGTTTGACGTGGCGATGCTGTTACGCTGCAGCTTGTCTCCTATTGGGTGAGGGGTCAATATGCAAATGTCGTTTTGACAGACAAGGGCAGCGGATATCAGCGATGCTTTTAGGCAGATGGACAAACATGTCCATCTCTCAAGTGAGTTTGATGTTGGCAACAAGGTCACTGCTGTATCTTATCTGGATACGATGAGATAAGACTTTAGCAGCTCATGAGTATTTGGGTTCAAATCAACATGAATCAATCTAACTTTAACACTATATTTACATCCATAAATTATGTTTCTGGTCTAATTAAATATTATTTATCAGTGGATGTTTTCATCCAATCAAATTTAACTAGATAAATCAAGTCCAATCAATATGTTTAACTAGATTTTTTTTTGTAATGTATTACAAATGCCATTACATGATGTTTCTAAGGCCACATACTTTCATTCAAGCACACAAACCTATTTGGAAACAGTCATTATTTTTGTAATTCCATTTGGTGGTGCATAAAACGCACTACAGCTTTAAGTATATTGTTTTTGTATTTGTTATGCCTTACAAGGTTTATATTTGTAGTTTGTTTCAAGCTTTGCAAAATTCTAATGGTGTCCCTCGCTCACTAGTAGTGCAGAAGGGACAAACATAAAGACATTTACCTACTCGGGCATGGAGCAGAGTAACAAGTTTAGAGAAAGGGCACATCAGCATACGCGAGCGCGCTTTGCCCCCTGCTGTAATTGGTTGCGGTCTGGCTGGTAGACGAGCAGCTGTAATTGGTTTAAATACGAGAGAGGTGTGTGTTAACAGTGTAGATGACGACTCTGTGTGTGAAGATGGAAGAAGACGCTTCCTGACACACATGCAGATGCTTACACTACACACACCGACATCTGCTGCCGCCTCTCCAGAGGCGGACAACTCGCTGTATCAGCAATCTCTCTCTCTCTCTCTGTCACACTCACACTCACACAGACACACACACACACACTACCTCTCACCCACATGCTGTAGTACATGCTAAGACTAAAGCTGCATCAAAAAACCACACATTTATAGGTCACATGTTGTTGATGATTATACGCTGTAGGGCCTTTTATTCCTTTATCTATCCCATGAAGCATTGAAAATGACATAATCATAAAAAATAATGGTGCGATATAAAAATATTGATTTGCATTCACTGATTATGAGTATAAAATGCTATGTTTATTTGTACAAGTTTAATGCAGAATAATCAGATTAATTAAAATAGTTTAAGAGTGCATGGATGTTCAGGTTCATAATGAGCTGATTCTCTTGTGTTTCAGTATTCAGATTCATAATGAGCTGATTCTCTTGTGTTTGAGTATTCAGATTCATAATGAGCTGATTCTCTTGTGTTTGAGTGTTCAGATTCATAATAAGCCGATTCTCTTGTGTTTGAGTGTTCAGGTTCATAATGAGCTGATTCTCTTGCGTTTGGTGTTCAGATTCATAATGAGCTGATTCTCTTGCGTTTGGTGTTCAGATTCATAATGAGCTGATTCTCTTGTGTTTGAGTGTTCAGATTCATAATGAGCTGTTCTCTTGCGTTTGGTGTTCAGATTCATAATGAGCTGATTCTCTTGCGTTTGCGTGTTCAGATTCATGAGCTGATTCTCTTGCGTTTGGTGTTCAGATTCATAATGAGCTGATTCTCTTGCGTTTGCGTGTTCAGATTCATGAGCTGATTCTCTTGCGTTTGGTGTTCAGATTCATAATGAGCTGATTCTCTTGCGTTTGGTGTTCAGATTCATAATGAGCTGATTCTCTTGCGTTTGCGTGTTCAGATTCATGAGCTGATTCTCTTGCGTTTGGTGTTCAGATTCATAATGAGCTGATTCTCTTGCGTTTACGTGTTCAGATTCATAATAAGCTGATTCTCTTGCGTTTGAGTGTTCAGCTTCATAATAAGCTGATTCTCTTGCGTTTGAGTGTTCAGGTTCATAATAAGCTGATTCTCTTGCGTTTGAGTGTTCAGGTTCATAATAAGCTGATTCTCTTGCGTTTGAGTGTTCAGGTTCATAATAAGCTGATTCTCTTGCGTTTGGTGTTCAGGTTCATAATAAGCTGATTCTCTTGCGTTTGGTGTTCAGGTTCATAATAAGCTGATTCTCTTGTGTTTGAGTGTTCAGGTTCATAATAAGCTGATTCTCTTGCGTTTGAGTGTTCAGATTTATAATGAGCTGATTCTCTTGTGTTTGGTGTTCAGGTTCATAATAAGCTGATTCTCTTGTGTTTGAGTGTTCAGATTTATAATGAGCTGATTCTCTTGTGTTTACGTGTTCAGATTCATAATGAGCTGATTGTCTTGTGTTTGAGTGTTCAGGTTCAAAATGAGCTGATTGTCTTGTGTTTGAGTGTTCAGGTTCAAAATGAGCTGATTCTCTTGCGTTTACGTGTTCAGATTTATAATAAGCTGATTGTCTTGTGTTTTGGGTGTGTCTGAGGTGTGTGTGTGTTTGTTTGAACACACAGTTAAAAGAGACTCCAGCTGTATTCATGGTTTCTGCATATGGTTTGAGCGTCTCCCCATAGGCAGCACTTTGAAGCTGCTGGTTTGGCCTTGCATGTGGGTAAGACTCATGAAATAAACCCAGACCTTGTTCTTCTTCTTCTCTTTCTGCCGCTCCCACACACACACAGCTCTGGGCTCGGTTTCCCACCCAGGGAACGATATCCATATTGGCCTGAAAGCCTCTTCTCTCCTTTGCTTTGTTCCTCCGTTGAGTCTAATGCCTGTTGACAGACCCTGAATGACAAAAGTGTGCTGGGAGTTTCCCGGTACATGGAAAAACTCAGGTCTGTTTGTAGAAATTCCTGCCGCACGTGTCGGGAATGGCCCTCGGTGTACCTGTGGGTTTCCGAAAAAGCCGCAAACACTGAGATCGTTTGAACGTGTGAGAAAGGCGAGAGCTCATGCAAGTCTCAAGATCAAAAGAACCCAAGCAAAGATGGAGCCGTGTAGTTTCAGTCTGTTTATCAGCTGCCAGGGGAGAACGTTGTTGCTCAAAGGTTGCACTTTCATAGCTCTGAAACCTCAGTTGTTTCATTTAAAGGTGTCATATTATTTTTGTTTTACATGTTCAGCTTTCTTCAGTGTGTAATGTTGCTGTTTGAGCTTGAATAAGCTCTGCAAAGTTACAAAGCACAAAGTTATTCTCTGTATCAGTGTCACTGTTTCTGGCCTGGTTGAGTTCGTTAGTAGTGTGTTGAAACTGGTGGTTATGGTAAGGGGCAGGACATTTGCTAAACACACTCAAAAATCTTGACCAGTCACAACACACTTCTCCAGCGGACCAATCAGAGCACAGTGTGCTTTTCAGAAGGAGGGGCTTCATAGAGACAGGAACTAAACAGAGCGTTTCTGACAGACTGGGAAAAGAGGAGCTGCAACAATGGAGAATATGGGAAATAAGGTGTTTTGAACATTTAAGCATGAAAACCTGTTCTAGTAGAGCCCAAAAACAACATCAAAACTTAGAAAAATGGCATAATAAGTCACCTTTAAGAATCGGCTCATCAGATGTTTCTCAAAAGGTAGATGTTGACATAGTAAGAGTGTAAAGTTATAAAATGAATGTGGATAACTCATTCTTAAGAGTATTCAATGAGAAATATGTGAGATTTCTGACATTTGAGACATTTTTTTTCTCCCATTTTATCAATTAAATTCAGTTTAACTCAAGCAAGCTTTAATAGCATGAATGTAGTACAGGTGAACAGTGTGATGACTTAGTAAAACAATAATGTTGCACTGAAATATATAAGCAGTAGTAACAGCGATCCTTCCTCAAGCAAACACCACTAATTATCGGAGTAGTAATAATAAAAACATCAGTTCTGCCCTGTGTGACATCATTTCCCTGCTCTTCACTGATACCTCATTTTATTTTCTACTTTATTTTCCCTTGCGCCGCTGCCAAGAAGACCATTAAAACAAGGTCCTGTCTGCCGCTCTGGCCTCTCATCTCACAGGCCGCCGAGGTATATATACGCTGGAAGGAAAAATCCAGAAGCAGAAACGTCTGGAACCACTAATAACGGGGTCCGTGCTGCAATTTCCAGGGGAGGGTTGAACTTAATGAACAATCAAATAAAGGATTTGAAATTACAGACCTTTGGAGGGAAGGAATCTGAGGTTGCCCTTGGTTGTGAGAAATCTCATCGTTCAAAGAGGTTGGCGAGAGGAGTGAGGGGCCTTATGAAGGGAGGACGGACGGACGGGGTGCCGTGTTATTTTACGTGCTTGCGCATTTGGTGTAACAGCTTATTATATTATGATTTCTCATCTCTTTCATGAATTTTGACCATCAATGACCATCAAATATAACACTTCAAATAAAGATTGTATCATCGTTACACCAGTAGGTGGTGACAAATGTATTCGTCATTGAATCATTTTAAAAGTTGAACTTATTTTAACTTGAGCGGCGTGTTGTCATGTGCGAGATGTTGCAAAAGACGCGAGCGCAACGGTTAAAGATGTCTGTCTAGCGTTGATTTAGATTGAAAAACAATAGAAAAGTAGCACAGGGAATGGAAAACGTGTTCTTTTGGTTCTTTCCTTCACATGTATTTATTTAGCAGATGTTTTTATCTAAAGCGACTGACAGGAGAGTGATTTTTCATAAGGAGATGCAGTAAATATGTTACATTCGCTCTCAGTTTCTGATTTATATTCATGGATTTCCCATGTGTCCATGTAACTTTTGAGTGTTTGACAGCCTGTCTGTCAGTGTATCTTGCTAGTGTTGGGATTGTTGACCTCCTGACCTTTGACCTCCCTAGAGTGTGAAAGCTAGAGTCACTTCCGCCCATCTGAATTCTCTTTATCTCTTCATCGTGTGTTTTTTTTTTTTTTTTTTTTTCTTGCCTTTCTCTGCTGCTGGGCGCAGGATATCCTTCCCTCCCGTCTGCTTTTCCACTCGTCTGCCGGCTGATGACATTCACATGAGTCTTCAGTGGCGCGAGGAACCAGAGGCGCTGCTTGCTGAATCTTCTGTCGACATATCAGAAGCCTCAGTGTAATTTCTGTGCCACTGGCGTCATTTAATGCATTTGTTTTCTGGTTTGAGGTATAGAAAATTTACACTGTCTTTGAGGTGGAAATATACAGTTTTACATCAGACAACAAACACATCAACATTCGTTGTAGGTCAAGCTGGTCATCTCAGCTCAAAACAGTGTCACATTGATGAAAAGATTTTTTTCTGTCCAGCATTCGACCTGGTATTTCATAAAATTAGTTTGTGCTTTTCTTGCACCTCTATTGCTTCTCAATTGTTTTCAATCACTCGCCTTTAATAACGGAATCAGTCCACACATTGCCTTTCCATTCATCTTTGAAATGTTTTTCTTTGAAATTGTTGTTCAATACGAGTAAGTGGTGCTATTTTGTGTCGTATTCTCAAACAGTCCTGCACCTCCCCTGTCGATCGCACGTTTGGACGTCTTTCACCACAGAGAATTGTGCTACTCTTCATTACAGCCATTTGAACAGTGTGTGATCATTACAGCCTGCTGTGTGTATGAAATTCATGAAAACATGTCCAGCTCATATTTCACCCCAAATGTTTTTTTTTTGCATTTTCATGACATTTTACTACGAAATTGCGTTACTGTAATGCATCCAGATTATACAAATTTTATGTAATTCTCATTATTAATATATATCATTGCTGTTTGGACAGAAAGCTCTTAAAGGATTAGTTCACTTCAGAATTAAAATTTCTTGATAATTTACTCACCCCTATGTCATCCAAGATATTCATGTCTTTCTTTCTATCTTCAGGTGAAAAGAAATTAAGGTTTTTGAGGAAAACATTCCAGGATTTTTCTCCATATAGTGGACTTCACTGAGTTTACAAGGGTTGAAGGTCCAAATGTCAGTTTCAGTGCAGCTTCAAAGAGCTCTACACGATCCCAGACGAGGAATAAGAGTCTTATCTAGAGAAATAATCAGTCATTTTCAAAAAAAAAAAAAAAAATTATATACTTTTTAACCACAAATACTTGTCTTGCACTAGCTCTTCGATGCGCATTACGTAATCATGATCCAGTGTCTTTAAAGTGAACGTGGAAAGACTAAGTCAAACACCCTTTACAAAAAAAGGTAAAACAACGATGTTGAAGTTGGAGGACAAAATGAGTTTTTTGCCTTACCATGATACCATTTCCATCATGATTACGTAATGCGTGGCGCATCTGTGCAAGACAAGCATTTGTGGTTAAAAAGTATATAAATGTCAATTTTTTTTAGAAAATGGCCGATGGTTTCTCTAGATAAGACCCTTATTCCTCGTCTGGGATCATGTAGAGCTCTTTGAAGCTGCACTGAAACTGACATTTGGACCTTCAACCCGTTGAACCCCAGTGAAGTCCACTATATGGAGAAAAATCCTGGAATGTTTTCCTCAAAAACCTTCATTTCTTTTCACCTGAAGAAAGAAAGAAAGGCATGAATACCTTGGATGACATGGCGGTGAGTAAATTATCAGGAAATTTGAATTCTGAAGTGAACTAATCCTTTAACTCCATATTTTGTTATTTTTATTCATAAATCATTACCATTGGTCACCCTTTATGTCTGTCTGTGGGTTTTGCAAACCAATGAAAAGTATTAAATGTATTAAATCCTAGTAACTGCACTGGATTCACAAACTATCTGTCAAACTCAGTCGTGAATGAAGTGTTTGTAACATCTCTGCTTGTTTGCAATGCAATGATAGATAAAGAACTGGTTGCTTGAATAAGTACGCCGTTTTCTTTACTCAGGAAACACTATATATAAAGACTAATGTTTTATGTATATCCTGTGTGAAGCACTTCATCTTTAATAACATGAGATTTATATAATGAGATCTAATGACCTCTGAGAATAACTCTTTTTCACATTATGGTAATGTGAAATGGGGGTTAAAAAGTGTTTAATTGTCATGAAACTAATGTTACAAAGCAAAACAAACATACAAAAACATATTGGCTTCATTGTCTTTAAGCAAAATATAATATTCTTTTGATTTTGGAGTGAAATATTACCCAGGCAGTTCTTGACAGGTTTGATGAGATTCACCCGTATGTTTGTATGGGTGTCACACTGTCAGTTATGAAGCACCTCCAGCCTTCAGATGCAATATGAACTCCATATGATTTATCATTCCCCACTCTTGGATCATTCACCAACAATCGATCAAAATCCTGTTTAACTAGCAGGTGATTTTCTCTAGCTTTGAGAAAAAGCAGAGCCAAAGTTCCCCGAGCTCAATGTCTGACGTGCCGCGCACCAAAGTGAGAAATATGGCCGCAGAGAAACCTGTCAGGAACATATTTAATAAGGCTCTCACTGATGCTTGATTAATCTTCATAAAATTGATCGCGCTGTCAGAATCTCTGAAACGGTGGCCTCCAAACAACGTGCTTTAATATAGAGCGTGAGCGTGTGGATGTGTGTTTTATTTTATAGTTGGTTCTCAGCAGGCCGTCGCTCTTATTGGAGTGCTATTGATTCAAGATTCATTAGAGCCGCAGACTAATTTTGTGCTGAGTAGTGGAGCTCTCGCACTTTGAATATGCATTCATCTGCTCTCTGAAGCCGCGCACGCACAGGCCTTTAGCGACAGATGGCGAGGACGCTGTTCAACTTCCTCTCCCAGAGGAAAACCGTCCACCAGGATTCCAGCGTATTGTGTGTCTTAGTCATAAAGCTGGTCAGTGTTTAATAAAGCACTGGAAGCACTCGGTTACATCGGCCTGTGCCGATACAATCATACATCAATATGTGATAATGCTTTTCCCAAGATATTGCATTGATACTGTAGATCGTTACATCAATATTTCTTATTTATGTGTGCATTCAGAGGATTTCCAACAGTTCAATAAATGAAGATGCAAGTAGACTAAATAAGCATGAATTATAAAAAAGCTGCTGGTTTAATTAATCCAGTTATTTGATGAATACATTTCTGCAAGTTATTTTGTGTCAATTGTGATAAGTTATTCAGGCCACATCTTTATATTTTATATTTATATATATAGCGCACATTATATATATGCACATTTGCATTATCTGTTAACAAGGCCAATAGATTTCAGAACTGTCGTAAGGGTGAACGACCACTTGTATTAACTGACTGATGCTGATAACCTCGAAATAGTGGCCGTTTAATCAGTCTGGCTGATATCACTAGTCTCCGTTCTCTGAATCTGTTTGGGGTTTAGGAGAGAAAAAAAGAAATGCTGATGTTTCTCCTCTGGGGTTGGAGCTCGACACTGATCTCTCGCGTCTCAGCCAGTGAATTAGAGCAGCTTTTTAATTCCTCCCTGGAAGATTTCCTTCCATTTTCATCCTCCCATCAGTTCCCACAATGGGTCCTGGGAGAGCAGTATGGGAATCAATGCACAGGCCTCTTGTCTGGTGGTGGTCAATAGATGTGGAAGGACGGTCTCATCCCCTTCATTCCCCACCCCCGTTTTCCAGAAAAACCTCATCAATGCGAGGGTCAGCGGGGTCACGAGGGCCACCTGGTAAATGGGTCATCCCAGCAATAATCAAAAGACTCTTGTTTATTGTTATCTTCTGCCCATGAATGTTGACCAGCGTCTTCAAGTAACAGATAACGTTTGACATTGGCTGCTGTACTCTATAGTGGTCTTCCACTACAGGTCTACAGATCAATACGGAAAGCACGATCAGCACTTCAAACCAGAGGAAAGCTGCGCAGGGAAGTTAAAAGCCAGTGGCCTCGTTAACCACATCTAAGCAGGGTTTGGATTAGCATGTGGAATTTATCCAACGTCTCTGCTTGGTACACAGGCTTTGGTCCAACTAATTACTTAACCTACATTCAGATATTAGTGTGCTCTGAAGTTTGCCCTGGTTACCTTGAAGATATCCGACTCAAAGTCACTGGGAGAGGAGAAATGGCCCCACAGACTGGGATCTACTGTTCTTTTGGCCCAGTTACAGTTAAAAGAATATTCCGGCTGGTTTTAACCTATAATGTCTGTTAGGGCTCCATGATATTGGAGGGAAAAAAGTGACATTGTGATATTTCTGCGATATACACTACCATATGTATATAGACATCTTAATATCTTAATTTTTTTTTAAACCATTGAGCTATTTTGATGGTTCTCCAGCAAATAAGTACATTTGCTGTGGGTTTCAGAGAGACTTCACATGGACATTAAAGTCGACCTCTAATTAAAATTGACCTTATTTACTTTCTCAATACAAGTTCTTACCTTATTGTGAACGATTCATCAGTGCACATTATAGTAATGGGAAAAATCGTGGTTTTCACAATTTTATCAATCTTTTATCAAAACATAATTAGGGGTTGACCGATATGCCGCCAAGGCCAATATGTCGCCAAAATATCAGCATATATGTTGACCACTAATTGTTTTGATAAAAGATTATGAATACATAATTAGTGGTCGACCAATATGTTGCCAAGGCTGATATTTTGGCCGATATTTGCCATTTTTTTTAAAATATTGACCGATATATCGGCCATGGCGACATATCAATCGACCAGTAATTATGTTATGATTGAAGATTATGAAAACATAATTAGTGGTCGACCGATATGTCGCTAAGGCCGATATATTGTCCGATATTTGGCATTTTTTAAATATCGGCCGATAAATCTACCTTGGTGACATATCGTTCGACCACTAATTGTTTTGATAAAACATTATATATATATAAAAAAAAAAAACATCGGCTAATATATATGCCTTGGCGTCATATCGGTCGACCACTAATTATGTTTTAATAAAAGATTATAAAAACATAATTAGTGGTCGACTGATATGTTGCCATTTTTTAAATATCTGCATCGGCCGATAAGTTTTTCTGTTTGGTCGATGTGTTTTGTCTAATACGTTAATAGATAAAACTGTTAAAGAAAGTAAGCTGTATATGAAAAAATATTATAGCGTTTGCTTTTATATTATTAGTTACAAAGGCAAACAATATATTTTCTTGTTTACCGTCTGCATTTAGCAAATAAGAATTTATAGTCTATCATTTAAATCTAATAAACATTCAATTTTTACAAATCTTGCCGACTTAGTCGAATCAGTCGAAGTACGCATTTATAGCCTGCATGGACGTGTAACTCTTTGCACGACGGTCCGTGTGAATGTGGACATGTCATTTTCACGGCGCTGTATGTAAAATTAGTGTAATCTTGTCTTTATTTGAAAAAATATGATTCCTAGTGAGCACAAACTTACCAGATTACCGAGTGCCCTATTGGTTACAGTGTTTACTTCCTTTTTATTCATATTTTTTCAAACAGTATCTTTATTTGTAAAGAATATATATGTATATCGGCTTTATATTGGCCATCGGCCACCCTGCTCTCTAAGATATCGGCATCGGCCATAAAAAAACAATATCGATCGACCACTAAACGTAATAACCTGCACTATCTCTAAAACTACTTTTCTTGTCAGCTGACGTCATCAGTCCCTCTTATTTTTCAAATATCTGTCATATAGACACTCTTTTCACCATCTAATCATTTCCTGAGTCATGACTGATTTTAAAAAAGTCCCATGCAACATTATTTTGCATCGCATAACGGAAGCGAAATAGGTGAAAATTATAAGAGAGATTATCTCTCTCGTTTCATAAAATCCTGCTATCAATTTACGACTACATTCATTTTCATAAATGCATTTTCTAACCCATACAATATCTAGTGCTTTGTTTTTCATAAGTGTGTTTTGAGTGGTAAACACTTTATGCAGTCAAATATGCATATACTTGAGCACAATGAAATGAAAGCGTCTGGATCTAAATGTAAATATGATTTAATCCATATCCTCTAATGAAAATAGCAACGTCGCTCTGAGTTCTTCATATTCAGTGCTGCGGCTCCGTGCGACCGGCTTCAGGTTAGTCAGGTGATTCTTGACACGCAGGGAATGGAAATGTTCCCTTCGCTTCTTCTCACATTTCAGTGCTGTCACCGGTAGGCCGTGTTCCTCCTGAAATTGAAAGCCATCAGGTACAAACTCTGATTATCTGCTGTGACGTGTAGTTTTTTCCCCCCCGTAACAACTTGCATTGCTTTGCTGGCCTTAAAAGCCTTTCAGAGGGCGCTCGCTTCGATTTATTGGTTGTAAATGAATCACTGGTGTTTTTGTAATTAGGTGATGTCAATATCACGCTGTGCCTCGCACACTTTCTGTTTTGAGTTTTGTCAAAATGATGCTTCAAACGTGGAGAACACGAAATGAAGATGCATGAATTCATTGTTTGCTTTTCCCTTGTACTTTCCTTTGGACTGATGCGAAGATGATAGTAGATGCACACAGAATCTGCACTCAGAATGTTTTGAATGCACATAATTCGCCAAGTCTTACACCCACCTGTGCATGTGCATTTATTAAATATTTTTGTTAATTGTAATTTTGCTCTCGGATATATGTATAATTTTTCCTATTTCACTCTATATTATTCACCAAAGTCTTTCTTCCCGAGTCTTTAAAAGTCGAAATACTAAATCTGTTGTCTTTCTGCATTATTTCCCAAAAGTTAGATCACTAGTTAGTCAGGATGTGTGTTTCCACCTGGCTCCAAATAGATGCTTGTGATGCGATTGTAGATAGTTTAAGACTTTTGGCTAAATGTGTTAAAGACACCACTGTGCATAACTAACCTCAGATCGCACGCAAAATTACCTGCAGAAATGTTTAAATTCACTCATTCTCATCGCCCTCTTCTCTCCCACGCTTTGCTTTCTCATCATCCAAGTGCTGAAGTTGAGATGTAACTCTCTCCGGCTGAATCAGAATCAATCCTCCGGTCTGTTTTCCCCCAGCAGCTGCTGGCTTCCCTTCAGAGAGAGTTCAGAGAGCAATAGATGAATAATCCAGTCGCTATGATCCATCGCACAAGCAGATAGCAGAAGAAAGCTCATGCCTGTCGAGAGGGCCGCACAAGCAGATTTGTCTCCTTCAGAATTAATATACTGTTCAAACGCAAACGCGCTGTGACAGGTTGAAGACCGAGTGCCTCGGTGGATCTGGGTGGATCTGTGGGCTCGCTATAGGATGGGCATTATTCACAAACCCACCGGTGCACAGGTCTGACAGTCTTTTGGTCCCAAAGAGATCCAAGAAGATATAGATGAATATACATAAAAAGGATAACTCTATGTACAGCATATAATGAATATATAAAGAAGAGCTTCCCAGGTCATGCAGAAATGCAGTAATTATGTTTGTCACTGAAAGTTTTTTTTATTAACTTTAGCTGCAAGTAGCAATTAAGTGGCCAAGCACAAAGATTTGGTGTCTGTATGCCAAAGCATTGCAGAGATCGTTTTGGCATCATTCCATCTACTTTGTTGATGTGCTATACAAAAATGGTTTTGTCTATCGACATGAAATCCATAACTTTTTGCAGACAATGAAACGATTCGATTTTGGTAAGAATTGGACCAACGGTCTAGGAGGAGTTTGAAAAGTAGTTTTTTTAAAGAAAATAAAAACGGCGGACAGGACATTTGGCTGATTATGGCAAAATTGGTATCTATGCTCTCGGCCTGACCCAAGGATTTTATTAAGACCAGTTTCATTACAATAGGCTAATTTAATCAAAAGTTATTAGCATTTTTAGATATCATTATAACTTTTGACCACAAGGTGGAGCTGCCCCAAAACGTTTTGAGTACTGTCAGGGCATGGTGCCGATGACACTTGCTGAGTTTCGTAATGATACACCAATGCATACAAAATTCAAAATGGTAGACGCCCCAAAATGGCTGATATGGGTATCCTTCAACTTGGCATGCTGCACTAAATCTAAAGAGACCAGTTCTGTGATTTTTGGCCAAACCATTCAGAAGTTATAAGCAAAAATGTCAATTTTATCTCCTGACCACTAGGTAGCACTGCGCTGAAACTGTGCAAGTACCTTCTGGTCATGGTTGTCATAACACATACCAGGTTTGGTCAGAATACGCTAAAGAGTTGTAGAGAAATTTAGCCAAATGTCCATTTTGGCATGCTCTCCGTCGAACTCTGTCGCGTGTTATTTGAGAACGGTTTGACGAATCAACTTTTTGTCGGCATGGTCTGACGATGATCAATTTTTGTGAAAAGCAAAAAAATAAAATTTTCATGGTGGAAAATGATGTCATATGGTGCAATCAAATTGTCTTGAGCCAAGGAATCAGATGAAAAAAGAATTTCGTTAATTTAGTTTTTAGCCTTTATTAGCATAAACATAAGTACAAATTTGAACAGTTGGTGGCGCTAGAGGGATTGAGTTAGAGACACCAAATTTGATATGGTGACAGTTCAGACTGTCTTCTATCGGTGTGCCAAATTTCATAACTTTCCCGCAAGCGGTTCTATGGGCTGCCATAGACTCGAGAAAAAGAAGAAGAAGAAGCAGCAGCAGAATAATAATAATAATAAGAACACTAATGATTACAACAGGTGCTTACGCACCTTCAGTGCTTGGCCCCTAATTATAAAATATAAATTTGATGTTCATATTTATTTATCCTAAGGAAAGAATTTTAGAAAAAAAAACCTAGCAACCACTGTGCTGAAACCACTTAACAACTACATAGCACTAGCACATCATCGGACTAGTAAAACATTTATCACTCGTGATCTGGTAAGATAGAGACATTTGTAATGCTGCTCAAATGGCTCCTCGTTGTTTCTCTGCAGTGTTGCCCTGTGTTTGACCAGCTTACACATGGCAGATGGAGAGATTTCACTATGCCAGGAGAGGCTTTTGTAGGTGGGAGACCCTTCAGGTCAGATTGCGCTGACCGCTGCGTTCTGCCAGCAGACAGGTTTCATGTGGAGCCAGACATTCTGCTGTCTGACCGCTCGAGCAATAAAACCTGAGACAAATGTCCATACTCGACAGAAAGATAGCTTTCAATCCCTTAATGGTGTTTTTGTGACCAAAGTGAGCATTTTTGTGACTGTAGTGTTAAAGTTTAAATAAGAATGTCTTGAAGAAGACTGTCAAGAAGTGCATATTTTAACCCAAAATCAACAGGAAAAAAAAGTTTTTTTTTTTGCGTTAAGAAAATAAAGCTTTTCATTTTCATGAAAGTTATGCACATTTCCCCCATAATTTGCATTGCTAAAATGCTACATAAATCCCATTGTCATTGCTGTAATGTAAAACAATAATGTTAATAGTAATATTATTATTATTTTATCTAAGTAATATAATATAATATAATATAATTAGTGCGGTCAAATGATTAATCATGATTAATCGTGATTAATCACATCCAAAATAAAAGTTTGTGTTTAAATTATATATGTGTGCTGTTTATATTTATTATGTATATATAAATACACACACATGCATGTATATATTAACAAAATATATTATATTTATATATAAAATATTTATATTTATATATAAGTTATATATAAATATATAAATAAACATGTATACATGTATAATCATGATTAATTGCATCCAAAATAAGTGTTTACATTTTATATATATATCATGATAATCATGATTAATCATTTGACAGCACTAAATAATATAATATAATATATACACTTACATAAAATAATAATTTTAGTAATATTACTATTAACTATAATATATAATAATAGTATTGTGTATTTTTATTTTCATTATACATTTGCAAAATGCAATCGTAAATATGCTTAAAGGTAAAGTTTGTTCATTTAATTTGTCTAAGTTTAATTTTAATGCATATAAAAATGTGTGTATAAACAGGATCATTTTCATTACTGTATAACAGTATTTTTATTTACATTTATTGTTTGCATTACACTAATGCAAAATGTGCTTATTGTCATGATATCAGAGTAATGTCACTGAAAATAAATCTTAAAAATGAAATGGGCATAATTTGGTATGTATAATTTGGTAGGCAATTCAATATTGCCTTTAGAGTAAAATATGAGTCTTTGTGAGATTCACCGGACTCTGTGTGTGTGTGTGTGTGTGTGTGTGTGTGTGTGTGTGTGTGTGTGTGTGTGTGTGTGTGTGTCTGTATTCACCAGAGAGAAATTTAACTTATCAGTGTTGTGGCCAGGCAGTCTGGGACAATCAGAAGTCAATGACACCGTGTTATCAACGTCTCGCTGTTATTGATTCCCGCTTCCCTCCGGGTACCTGCTGCAGTCGACACTATCAAAGAGCCATTGTCAATCTGTGCCACATCTATGAATCGGGCTGCTGCTGCCCGCTGATAATCCTTCTGGAAATCAGGAGGCGTGGGGAAGATATCTAGTCCTTATACTGCATTAACATGCGGCCGAGCTCTCTCTGTACTAGCAGCAGCAGGTTTGAATGTGTTTGTCAGTTCAGTGTTTAACATAATACTTGTTGTCAGTGCAACTGTTTTATTTTTAATGATGATGGGTTAAGTCTGATGATCACAAGTACTAATTCAATTCTCACATACTATTTTGAGCAGATTATGTGAATTGTAATGTAGAGCTGAACCTCCGCTGTGAGAATGAGGTGGGCGGAGATGTGTCTATAATGACATATTGGAAAGACAGAGATGTACATCAAGTCTGATCAAAATCAACTGTTTGTGATTGGATTGTCAATATGATTTGGCTCTTCGTTCCCTCCTCTTATGTGTGTGTTTCAAAGGCCCTTTCAAATAGGCAATGTCAAGTCAAATCACCTTTATTTCTATTTATTTCTCAGAGTGGCAAAACCTCCTGCAGCGAGGCAGTTGGACTTGACAGTGATCCTTACAACTTACTGAAGAACCAGTGGTCCATGGATATTGACATGTGGCCAGGAATTTTTTTTTTGACATTTATATGTACCTGATTTCAACGCCAGGGAAATGCATAAAGCAAAGCGTCTGTGAAGCTTCAGCTCAGAATACTCCCCAGATCATTTATTATAGCTATAAATTTGCCACTATTTAAGGTGTGAGCAAAAACAAGCCGTTTTTGTGTGTGTCCCTTTAAATGCAAATGAGCTGCTGCTCCCGGCCCCCTTTCCAGAAGAGCTTTAACAGCTCGCGTTTCGGTTGCTCAGCAACAACAAAGCTGGACAATCTCACGCAGCCAAAATGAGGATTGTCAGTAACGGTGTTCAGCCTTACATTGTTCAAACCGGAGTCGACACTGATGGAGAGACTCAGGAAGAAGTTACAACTTTTAGGAGGTTTCTGAATGGTTAGTGGATAAATTTATGTAGTTGCTGTGGAGTTGATTCAACTCACTGACTAGCATGTGATTCATTTGCTTCTCTTTTCTGTAGCTTCCGGCAGTCTGTAAAAAGATAGATATGATGTCTGATTTTTGTACGTTTTTCACGGCATTCAAGCTGAACACCAACACTGCCACTCTGGTAGACTCCGCCTACCTCGTTTCTCATATGTGTTATTGTTGGTATGAATGTTTATCGCAGACAAACTTAGCGAAGCTTGGTTCCCGCTCTATCTGCAGTGTTTTTCTTGTGGAGGTCATGATGCTCGTGTTCAGCGGTGCTCAGCATGAGTCATGAAAGGGCCTTAAGTTGTGTGCTTGAATGTACCAGCACCAACTCTCTCTTGCTGTAAGTTAATACATTAACATTTTATTTTGACTACCGCTGGCAATCTGGGCATCATTAGCAATACCCATGCCTGAAGGCAAGGTTACACTAAATAGCTTTCCTCCCACTTTATCAGTAGTGTTCATGACAGCCATATTAGTAAATATGCAAAGCCTCCTTCACACTGGAGCCACAAGAACATCTGAAGGTCATCGCTGGTTTACTGACCCACTGCTCTGCTTCAGTGCTGCGCCCGGACACACAAATACAGCTGCGTGGAGCGCAGGGCTAATTACATACCATGATAATGGTGTATAATTTATAAGAAAAACACTCTATATCGTTATTTGTATTGGAAATTCAGTCTAAAAATAAATTTAAGTAACTTTCATTTGTAAAGTATTTATCTAATCTGAAATTCTTTATTTACGAGAACCTGATGGAGGCAAAACAATTGATTTGATTGTTTAAAAACTTAAAAACAAAGTTGAAAACACAATTTTTTATATTAGTTTTATTATATACATGATTATATATACATTTTTTTATTATTTAGCTTTTAATTAGCTTATTTATATTTTATATTTGTAGATTTCATGTTAATTTTAGTTTTTTTTTGTAATTTTGTTATGTGCTTTTGTCATTTTAATACATTTTTTGTTTTGTTTATACTTTTATTTTAAATATTGCTATTTAGGTTTAGTTTATTTTTTATTTCAGTTTTTTGTTTTAGTTTAGTTTTATTTATTTCTAGTTAATAATTTTAGTTCTTCAACTTAAAAACTTAAACTTATTTTATTGCCAAGACAGCATTTCTAGTTTTTGTTTTTAAGGTTTTCAACTAATATTTATATATATATATATATATATATTTTTTTTTTTTTGTAACCCCTGATACATAATTAATAAATAAATAAATAAATACATGTGTGTCTGTGTGTGTATGTATGTATATATATATTGCTATATATACATATATATAATAATATATTTCAAATATATATATATATATATATATATAAAAACACACATTTAAGCATTTACATGTTTTATTTAATTTAAAAAATACTTATTATATTGTCTGGTAATCATCGAATGTGCAACTTGGCACACTAATGAAATAATTTTCTTTTGTTGGTATCATGAACTATCAATGAACGATATTTTTTACTTAATGTTTACCTTTTTTTTTTTTTTTTATTAATGTGCCAATTTGCAATGTTACCTCAATCTACATATAGTCAGTGTCACTGGACACAAATAAAACGATTCTTAAAAACTAAACCATTCTTGTTACAATCAATAAAGCCGACAGACGTCTGTGGCAGGGTTAGCACTTTCTGCTTGTTGTCTGATTTTTTTGTGATGAACCACAAAGCAGAATGTCCCCCGGTTGACACATTTCTGCCT
Source organism: Elopichthys bambusa (assembly GCA_037101425.1). Classification (NCBI taxonomy): domain Eukaryota; kingdom Metazoa; phylum Chordata; class Actinopteri; order Cypriniformes; family Xenocyprididae; genus Elopichthys; species Elopichthys bambusa. The sequence continues at coordinate 45,029,047 of CM074433.1, forward strand.
CTGCACGGTTCATCATACGTGATTGTTTTCAGCGCGCGAAGGCTCGTTGCAAAGAGAAGGAAGTGTTGGCGAAGAGTCTCACCTTTTCTTGTAGCTAAGAGACATTGAGTTTCAGTAACTGCTCATTACAGACTGCTCATTACTAGCAACTGAGGCTGCCAAACATCTAGAAAGCCTAATGAGATCCTTTTTTTTTCTTGCAATTTGCATTTAGACTTCAATTTCATTCTGTTCATTTGTCTTGACTTTACTCTTCTGTGATCTTTTAATTCAGTATGGACATTGCCTATGTGTATGTTCTTTACAAAACAGTCAGTAACACTTCACACTACGATTTCATTTGTTAAAATGAGTTAATGCATTAACTAGCAATGAACAATGTATTTGTACAGCAGCGTTAGTTGATAGAAAGTTCATATTAGTGATATAACTTAATTATTAAACGTGTTACTTTTAATAATGTATTAATAAATGTAACTAAGATTAATAAATGCTGTCAAAGTATTGTTATTTCATGTTAACTAGTGAAACCGTGTTACCAAACAATCACAGTGACGCCATCGATAGGCCTGTTTTGTTAGAATTTCCAACACATGTCATTAATGCACAAGCACACAGATGCATTAGTCTGTAGCCTTTATGACAAACATTAATATTTCACAGAACAGGTGTCAATATTATGCCCCGTCTTCGGTTTCCAACACGCCGGCGTTCTTGGCCGTGGTTCGAGCCCCATGGAAGCACCGGGAACAGATGCCCGTCAGCAGTCTTGCTCTTCCCCAGCAGCTGGCTCTGGGATCCTGCGTCCGCTCACCAACTGTGCAGGACCCTGCTGCTCTCGCGCACACATAATCTCGACTGACAGTGATAAACACGCACGCTTGACTGATAAACATGGGGAAAGAGCAGTGTGGGATACATCTCCGAAGGTCAGTCAGTCAGTCAGGCGTGAGTCCTGGTTCTTCTTAATTGCCTATAGTAGTTCTTTGCTGAAGGATGGACCTCTCCAGATCTTTTATTTCATCTCTTTGTGTCTCGGATGGGAGATGTTTTGACATCTTTTCAAAGCGAGCGGTGTGCTCCAGGGCTCGGTGTTGGGCCCGTTGCATCTTTCAGCTCCAGTCATGCTCTCCCTCTAATTACTCTACCTTGGTCGGTAAGATTTTAAAATGTTGTTGAAAGAAGTCTCTTATGATCATCAAGGCTACATTTATTTGATCAAAAATACAGTAAATAGAATATTATTCCTATTTAAAAGAACTGTTTTTAATGTAATATATTGTACAACTGTTATTTATTCCTGTGATGCAAAGCTGAATTTTCAGCATCATTACTCAAGTCTTCAGTGTGGACATTGATAATAATCAGAAATGTTTCTGAAGCAGCAAATCATCATATTAGAATGATTTCTGAAGGATCATGTGACACTGAAGACATATTCGTATAAGGATGCTAGATTCACATAGAAAAATATTCTTTTAAATTGTAATAGTACTTCATAATAATACTGTTTTGAGTGCATTTTTAATCAAATAAATGCAGCCTTGGTGAGCATAAGAGACTTCTTTTAAAAACAGAACAATCTGAATGATTTCAAACCTTTGACTGATAATAATGTGTGTGTTTGATTAGCATCAATTCCGTGTTTGATGACACCACATTTGGCGATTTGAGTGCCTATTAAAGCGATGCATATGGACAGTCTACCAGGAGCACGCACCTCTTCACGAGTGGCACATTATTTGTTTATCTTCGTCTCATTAATCACCGTATGCAAATGAAGAGCGCGGCAGATACATAAAAATATATTTAATGGTTGTGTTGAGTCTCTCTATGACAGTGCAGTTAATCTTAATGACCTAATGACTACATTACCATTTTGTTTCTGCCAGGCTGAGCTTGATTTGTGGTTGCTCTCGATTGCTGGATGGATATGAGCTTGTCTCTGTGAAACATCAGAACCTCTGAAGAACCCCTAAACATCACGCCTCTCAGCCCATAAATCTTCATTTATTGGACAGAAGTGGGAAAGTGAATAAACACACTGATCTGGATCGCTTTCTTGGGTCCACACTGCTGAAAATCTGTTTTATTGTATGTTTTAGGATGTAGATACCAGAAATAGGCAATAGTAAGGTATTTAACTGGTTCTAGTTCAACTTGATTGCTTTTAAAGGTAACATATTTCTTTGTTTTAAATTAAACGGTTCCGAATCTTTAGCTGCACAGTCATAACCTGTCAGTAATTGCACTAATTTAAGTTTCTTGATACACTGTAATTGTTTTTTTTTAATTATTTTATATAAATACTATCTCCCATTCCTTTTTAACATGGGGAAGGAACTGTGATTGAACTGTTCATAGAGTTCAAGAGTCTGGTTGGTTAAAAAGAATCACTTTTGTAAGAGTCATTTGTTCTTGAGTTGGACAGCACTGGTCATGCTTTGTGTAAGGTTGTTGTTGTGTGCAATCACTGAGGCCAAAGCAATGAAAAGATTTGTCTTTTTAGTGACTCATACGACGCAACCCGTGTAGTCCATTTCCTAATTGACTCTTTTGAGTCAATTCTTTTCAGTGACTCAAGCACATGTAGCACAAGTTGCACAACCATTGTAGTCTGACTCCCGAACAAATGATTCCTGTGAACTGATGTATTGCAACCAGTGTAGACTCATTCCTGAATGAACGGCTCTTATGAGCCAGTTGTTTTCAGTGACTCAAACACAAACTGTACAGAGCAACAAGTGTAGTTCAACTCCCAAACGAATGACTATTAATGACTCTTTATGAGCGACTCTTTTTACTTAATCATGTAGTGCAAGATGTGCAACCAGTGTAGTCTGACTCATGAACGAATGATTCCTATGAATTGATACATTGCAACCAATGCAGATTCGTTCCTGAATTAATGACTCTGTATGAGCTGACTTTTCCTAGTGAATCAAAAACGTTTAGTGCAACATACAAACATACGTTTTTAGTGACGCATACGATGCAACCAATGCAGTCCATTTCCTGAATGAATAACTCTTATGAACCAGTTATTTTTGGTGAAGCAAACACATACAGAGCGACCAGTGTAGTCCAACTCCTAAACAAATGATTCCTGTGAACCTGTTGTTTTTTAGAGAATGAAAGCATCCTTTTTGTAATCAGTGTACATTGTTTCTCAAATGAATGTCTCTTTATGAGCGACTCTGTTTACTGAATCGAAACCATGTGGCGCAAGTTGCACAACCAATATTGATTCAGATGATTCCTATGAACTGATACATTGCAACCAGTGTAGACCGATTCCTGATTGAATGATTCTTTATGTGCCGACTTTTCTTAGTGAATCAATAAAGTGTAGTGCAACCTTGGTAGTCCAACTACCAAATGAATAACTCTCATGAACTGGATCTTTTTAGTGAATCAAAGACACATACAACTGTGAGACTTAAATCATTATAGTTACTCACTGGTTGTTTAAATGACAGAGATGCACGTCATTTGTTTTAGTATTTTAAAAAGATCGATTCATTAAATATGCTTTTTTGTTTGTTTATTATATATGTTATATATAATTAGTTATTGGATTGCATTTATGCCACCTCTAAAAAGACTGTGAAAAGTCAAACCTTTTGCAAGAGTGTTTTTTTTTTTTTTACGTATTTATTAATTTTATTCCAATTTTATGCATTTAGCAGTGAAATTTCTTATTTCCAAATATTTATTTATACATAAAGGAATCATTAATGCAACCCGAATCATTAAGAAGAATCAGAGAGCCGTCAGATTCCTTATGATTCACATCCCAACTATCAAACATCACAAAAATGATTCAGTCCAAGTATTTCTTAAAAACTGGAACCGATTCTGTGTGAGAAAGAGTTATTAATTCCAAACCCCAATCAGAAATCAGAAGAATTAAATGTCTTTCAATATACCTTTGTGTAAATTCACATTTTATGCTCTCCGGAAGATTTGATGAATCTTAAGACGGAGCCTCCGTCCCATGGTTTGTTTGCCCACGTCTCCAACTCGTCGCGGCAAATGAGATCATTTGTCTTGTTGAGATGGCTCTGCGTACACCCTTGTGGAAAATTAATTAACGCACTTTGTCTCCTTTTCTTTTCTGTGTTTGGTGTCGCTCCCCTCCCTCCCACTTAGGCGTGGAGTCCATTGATTCATTTCTCTGGCTCTTGTCTCGACTGACAGTCCGTGTCAGTGGCTCACAAAATCAGTGAATTCCAGAGTGTTTTCGGTGGTGTCGAGGGCACGTTAAAACAGCCTCGGTGTCACGCTTCTATAGGCACTGCGGCAGCCGCGTTCCCCCTCCTTTCAGCGCACTTCGGTCTGCGATGGGAAATAAATGGGGCTCCTCGATGTGAACATGCATTAGACGTGCCATGATGGACTGCATTGGCAGTGTCAGTAAAGTCTCTTTATGGCCGTACTGTGTGCCGGAGGGTGATGTCGGCTCAGCTGTATACTGTTATGTTTTTCGCAGTAATTTCTATGACTTTGGGGCTATAGTTTATTTTCCAGGGAACGTCGAGGTCTAGGTTTAATTGTGTGTGGATGCTTATTATAACCAAAGGCTCAGATCAGTCATGATTAAAGTCAACATAACATCAAAATTGACCCCATTAACTTTCTTAATTCACTTCCTGGTCTGCGATTTAATCAAAGTTGGATGTTGGATTTTCCAGTACCTCTTTATATTTTGTATGTAACTTCCCTCATAACCGTGAACCTGTTCTTTTTAGTGAATTGAAGCATATCGGATTGTTTTCCAAAGTAATGACGCTTTATGAGCCGACTCTGTTTAGTGAATCAAAAAGATGTAGCGCAACCAGTGTAGTCTGACTCCCAAACAAATGATTCCTATGAACTGATTGTAAAGCTTAAAACTAACAGTGAGACTTACATTTTAGACACAATTCTGACTTTATATCATGCAATTGTGACTTTATATCTCACAATTCTGACTGAATTTTGTGATATAAAGTCAGAATTGTGTTATGAAGTCGGAATTGTGAGATAAAAAAAGTCGCAATTTCCTTTAATTTTTATTTAGTGGCAGAAGCAAGCTTCCATACTACCCACTAAGGGTGTTTACATTAATGCATTTGGCAGATGCTTTTATCTGACTAATTTTATAAGTTCATGCATATTAATCGAATCATTTCTTTTTTTGATGACATTGAATTCAATTAGGGTCAAATTGACTCACATCATAAAAACTGTACACAGATTTTCAACATAATTCAAGTTTTTGTAATATATATGACAATACTTCTGACAAAATGTCACATTATATTAGCAAAATGGGGTTGCAAACATTGATTCATGTTGACACTGAAGCACACTAGTGTATACTTATCTAGAAACTACTACTAGAATCACTTGTGGAACATCAGGAGATATAATAGTGATGGTAACAGCTGGCTGAAGCTGTGAAGGTGACTCAAAAAAGTCATTTGTGTAATAAAATCTACCACTACATTAGCAACCGATGTGTTGTAGATAAATATAGAAGCCCGGTGACCGGTGCATTCAGACGTAACAGACGACCCTGTTTAATCACTCCACCTGTGCAGGTCTGCCTGTCTGGAGAATCAAAGCCATAAATAGAGCCCAGGACTTTCTCTAGGCGTGACAGGAAGTGCTGGCTTGCAGCGAGCGACTGCTGATGGCTAAGTGGCTGTCAGAATGGTGACCATCATGCCTCTGTGATTTTGGGGGTCCATCTGGTTATGGGGCACCCCCTCAGGTGAGCAACAAATGGGACCCCAGATGGTGGTTCCTTCTCCCTGTGTGTAGTCATATCCTGGTCCACTGTAGCACAAATGACCTCTTCCTCTTTCTGTCTGATACAGATTTTTGGATTAAATCCTTGAAAAGGGTTTTGGCTTAGATATTGAGCAAATTTGGATATTCCTGCTATGCTGTGTGTATGTATATGTGTGTGTGTGTGTGTGTGTGTGTGTGTATATATATATATGTGTGTGTGTGTGTGTGTAATGAGATTTCTCGTCAAGGTGAAGAGCTGTCTCGCGAAAGGTGTGAGTGTGAAATTAGTATACTGTCGTTTTGCTTTTTATAGAAATAAAAAATGTAATTTAATTGGATAACGGTCGCTTCAGTTCCATCTAGCTCATCCAACAAAACGAGCTGCAGAGTCGTACGCAGTGCAGCAGGAATCAGAGTGCAGTGATCACGTGACGAGATGACTGACGAGACCATGGCGGAGGATTCGTTGCACAACAGAGCCTAAGTGTCTGACAAATGTCTTATCTTGTAGAATGCGTGCTCAGCGCCGTCGCTCCGTATTCATGTATGCGCAATCACGAAATCGAAAGCGAAAGTAAAACGCAATTTCAGTTTTGAAAGCGGCTCCCTGATGCATGCAAATATCTCCCAATATGAAAGCTATCTTAGGCTAAGTTGTATAGTTGTAACCATCTCTCAGCTCCGTATCATGCTTGAAGAAAAATTTGGTCTCTGTTTGCACTTTGAATATTGAGAGAGTACTTTGATTATGGTTGCACTTATTGTTTGCACTTAACAGTTCAGTTAGGAGGTCAAAAGTTCTCATATGAAATCATTTGTACAAAAAATGAAAAATAACTGTTTATTGAGTTGATAACTGGATTGCTCTTGCTGAATTAAACATGATTTGACCCTGAAGCTGCAATCTCCTTCACTATTTGACTCATTGCCTAAAGTCACAACATTTTTACATGAAATTAGATTAAAAATAGGATTTAACCGAGGTGATAATTAGACACCGTTCTCTTAACTAAATGTGCACTCTAATGAGGTCGTGTTAATAACTGTGTATCATACTTCTGTTTGCAACAGTTATCACTGCATAGTATTTTACATACTATTTTTTGAAAGTAGTCAGCAGTATATACTGCTCAGTATGCAGTGGTATTACATCCAGAACATATGCGTTGACTGTGTCCATGCAAGCAAGCATTTTTTGTTTGTATGCACATCATGTTTTATATGTTTATATTTATATTCATCCTGTATTCTGTCCATATTGTGTACTTAAACGTGTTTTATATTTGCGTGTTGAGTGTCTGGTTGTTTGAGATTGCATGCTAACACGCTGTCATGCGAGTGTTGTGATTTGTTGCTGCAGTCGGCTAGAGTTAGCCATAACGTGGCACTTCATCACGCGGCTCTACAGGGCGGCTGTCATATAGGTGGCGATAAGTCAGCAAATATGGCCACGCTGGGGCTGGAAATAGCTCTGTGTGCATGTCTCGAAGCCTTATAAACGCTCAAGAAATGAACTGAGGATGCTTCGTAGTTACAACAAATCGCTTATCAATGCTTTTCATTTTCTTCTCGTGGCATCACGAGTAAATGTTATGCTTGCAGCCTCACATGCTTCTGTTTCAGAGGTACTGATGTTAAAGAAGACTTCATAATTCATGGCTTGAACATAATTCAGTCATAATGACATTCATCTTTAGGACATCCATAATGTTTGAAAACTGATATTTCTATCCATCCATCCATCCATCCTGAAATGAGATTGAGTTCACGAGAACGAGATGAGATTGTATTTTTAAGAAATCCTCAATGACAAAAAAGTGCATTTGAAAGTTTTAAACTAATCATCTTGTAATGAATGTAATTTCAGTTCTAATTTATGAGTATGAATTATCATATGCTGTAAAAGACAACAATACTCAAGCACTGTAAAAGGTTTTGCCACAAAATCAACTGACAAGTTTTTTTTCTGACTTTGCCGTACATGATTTATGAGCTTCTACAACTTTTGACTTTCTAACTGAACTCCTTTGCACAAATTGATCATTTAAAAAAAAAAAAAGTATAAATAAAAATGAATAACACAGTTTTCACTTATTAAGTGCAAACAATAGCACAACCATAATCAAAGTACTTGATATTCAAAGTGCAAATAGAGACCAAATCTTTCTTCAAGCATGATACTGGTTAAAACTACACGGCATCAGGGAGCCGCTTTCAAAATGCGGGGTATTGAAAAAGCGCTCGCGTTTTACTTTCGCTTTCGTGATCGCGCGTACTCTGTGAATAGGGAGCGGCGGCGCTGAGCTCACATTCTACAAGACAAGACATTTGTCAGATGCTTTTATGCTCTGTTGTGCAACGAATCCTCCGGCATGGTCTCGTCAGTCATCTCGTCACTTACTCTCGTCACGTGAATCATTCATGTTTGGAGCTTTAATACTTGCTTTGAGGTATTATTAGTAAACAATTTCTAATAATAGTGGTTCAAAAGGTTCTTTGTTTAAATTTATTGCGTGTTTTGATATTACTCATCAGTAGGAAATCCTTACGGCATTGTAGCTATGATTCTGTTTCATCCATTTCCAATCTCAGTTTGCAATAAAGAGCTCAGCCATGCTGATAGCGTGAACTCCACCAGTGTAATCTACTGCATTCATCACATTAATATAGATGCGCACATGATCACACATTCACACACACGCTACTGCGTGATTTAAACAGTCATATGCTATGGCGCGGCTCTTTATTTAATAACACACACACACACACACACACATAGTAGAAAGAGAGAGTCGTCCTGGGATGGGGTTCCTCGACACTCATAAAAGGCTGGTTAATAATTTAAACCAATATTGTAAAAAGGGGAAGGGAGAGGAGCAGCAGGCTGAAAAACACTGCTGCTCTAAATAAAGAGGAGCCCAATGAAGGCCTGCCTCTTTTTCCTTGTGTAGGTCACTATATGTAGACTCTGTGACCTCCTCACTTCTTACTTCCTACATAAGCAGCTGTCTTCTAAGAACGCATTCTAACTGGAATGTGCTTGATTTGATATATATATATATATATATATATATATATATATTAGTGCTGTTAATCGATTGAAAAAAAAAAAATTAACGAATTAATCACACATTTAATCACGATTAATCGCACCTAGCATTAAGGTTTTTAATATATTTTTATATTGTAATAATTTCACATTCTCCAAATGAATGTAGAAACAACATAAAGACAGTATATTTAAAATATTTGATCGAACAGGTTGGAAATATACCGAAATGTAATAGTTACCAAACACTTCACAGTTTTCACTGCATAAATTAGCCTATATGTTAAAGTTATTCAGTCAAGAGCAGTGAGTGATTTTTCTCTTTGTCTTTTGTTCCTTGATTAACATTAATGACAGACAGCAGCAGGTTTATTAGGCTGCTGTCACTTTAAGACCAGACACACATGACACGGATATGCCACGCATCCCATTTTCATAAGACTTTACGCTCATTTTAGACTGCTTATGAGGATACTCGACAAAACAAGCACTTTGGCATAATTTTGTGTGTTTTTGTCCGTTTAAGTGCGAAAGACAATGTATAGCATATATTTTTATATTATTATTATTATTGTTTTGTTTATCAAATGCATTTTGGAATTGCCAAATACATGCTGTGCCGCTTTAGAGAACCACATTTAGGTTTGAAAAGACATGTGGGTGAGTTAATAAAGCACTGAACTTTCATATTTTGATAACCTATTCCTTTAAAATACTGCCTGCGGCAAACTTAATGCAAACCGTTAATGAGATCATTGATTCAAACGTTGATCATTCCTCTTATAACGTCTGCAGAATGTGCAACCTACACTGATGCGCTTTAATTTACAGATACATAGAGACCCATTGGCTTTATAGACTTGGTCTTGTGTATATGAGGAGAGGAGAGAGCGAGGAACAGCATCTCCAGGGCCTGCCTATTAAATTTCCAATCAGACGCTGGCAGTGAGATGGCAACCATAAAACACAGATTCCCCTGGTGAAACAAGCCAACTGAAAGAAAGGCCATTCTGAGTAATTCTTGGTGCCAGGCTAAAGCGAGAAGTGTGTGTAAGGGGGTGGGCGAGAAGCGTGGGGTATGTGAAGTGTTAAAATTTGAGTTGTAGCTTCAAGAACAGGAAGTGCTTTGCCATTCGGTTTTTGTTGGTTTGAGAGGCGGCAGGCAGTAATCACTGGCGACCAGCGTGCCACATCCTGTCCTCATCATCTACACGTCTCCCTCTGCGCAGATTAGGACTTAATCGCACTAATTGAGTCGCCAGATGGATTTTTAAAAGGCTGGAAAATCAAAATGGCTCTGTAGTCATTAGTATCTTCGGCTTGTATAAAGACGTGTATGATAGTGCGGAATATTTACAGTGGCAACAAAGCGTGTGTGTACATTTTAATTGTGTAGTTTGATGATTGCTTCTGAGGTTCCGAAGTATATTTGAAATCATTAAAGATAACGTGAGCGCAATTTGCAATGCAATTAACTTGCATATTGTGCTGTACTTTTACATGTGACAGAAAATTCAGATGGAAATAATGTGTCAGTTTGTCAATTGGGAATTGACTGGATTGTGAAAAGTATTAGTGGTGTTTACCAAGTCAAGCATCATTATTGTTCATACTGTACCTAGAGTTAGTCATTTAAATCTTTTCACATATGAATAATGTGCATTTGTAAAGAAAGTAAATAGAGTACATTTTGATTTCGTGAAAATCTATCTGTTCGTCCCTCTCAAATGGTGGCTTTGGCCTCTGACCCCTGGTTCATCCTCAGTGATTGGTTCTTTCGCAGTTCCACCTCTGTCCATTTCTACCCACAATTCAACATCTATTTTCAGCGTATTGATTTCAAGCTGAGGTACGGGCTTAGCTTGGTGGGTGGTGTTTCGGTTAAAAGTGTTTCTTGGCTGTCAATAGGCTGCGTCCGACACACACTGAGGGAAAAATATTTTCCTTGTGCGACACTTCAGTGTCGTGATGCTGGGTCTGTATTGATTCAGGTTAATTACTTTTAATAGAACTCACTGTCAGGGCTGTTTACAAAGCGACTGTCTTCACCGTATGTGTAGCGCTGCTTGGGTTTTGTTTATATGCAATTGATTATCTTGTGGAAAGCTGTGTAAAGATTTTATCGGCCTTGAGAAGTTAAAGCAGCTTAACTTTTTACATTTTTTGTTCTTTTTTTCTGTTTTTTTTAAAACCAGATATAAAAAATAAAATAAATGTGTGTGTGTCTGTGTGTGTATATATAGTTTTAAAAATGTCAATTCCAAAAATTAAATAATAAATCACATTTTTCTGTAATTAATCATGATTAATCACACCTAACATTAAAGTTTTTGATATAATTTTATATTGTAATAATTTTGCATTTAATCTTCAAATTAATGTAGAAACAACATAAAGATAGTATATTTTAAATATTTGATCTAACAAGTAGGAAATATATACAGAAATATATTTCACAGTCTTCACTGCATTAATTATACATTATTAATCCTCATTAAAGCTAAAAAAGTTATTCAGTCAAGAGCAGTGAGTGATTTTTTTTTTTTTCTTTGTCTTTAGTTCTTTGATTAACATTAATGACAGACAGCAGCAGGTTTATTAGGCTGCTGTCACTTTAAGATCTGACGCACGACACACATCTGACACGCATCTGATGTCCTCATAACTCCTTACAGTTATTTAAGAGTTTATTTATCTCATGCTAACTCATTATCTTTATTTAACTCATTAGTTACTTAAGACTGTGCTTACAAGGATATTCGACAAAGTGGGCATTTTGGCATCATTTTGTGTGTTTTGTCCATTCAAGAGCAAAAGAGAACTGTCTGGCACATACAGGAGAGCACACCAGTACAGATTTAAGTTCTTTTGTTTTTTTGCATGTTATTGCACTTGAATGGTTTAATAGAACTTGAATGAATGATAGCGTGATCATATAATGTAACTCTAGATAAAGGATGACAGGGAAAAACGGATGCTGCATTAATTGCGTTAAAGATTTTTAACGAATTAAGAAAATGAATCGCATGCGTTAACACGTTAATTTTAACAGCCCTAATATATATATATATATATAGATTTGCACATCGTCATTTGCATAGATTTGCACATCACAAAAATATACTTGTCTTCAAGCACACACGTTCACACTAGGGCACAAAACCCATTCAGCTACACACACCTGCCACGGGGCACGTGTATATCACTGCCTTGCTGTTAAACAACCTTGTTGCCAATATGCAGTCAATCACGATGCATGAGATCTGTGCTACTGTGAAATCGAGAGTAATGATGCAGGTCAGCGGCGGCCCGTGTGCCGTAAATGGAGGCTCAACCAGGGTGACCCTTAACACACCCAGATAAATGAGCCCTGGAGCAGCAGCATAAGCAGCATAAGGCTCCAGCCATGTGATCATATAGTGTAATACAGATTCTTAGCATGTGCACTACATTAAAAGTGTCATACTCATTTTAGTAGCATTTCCCAAGCCCCCCACCCTTGAGCTCCACTTAAAACCTAGTGAGCAGAATTTTAAGGCCTTATGGGTGTGCTCACACTGTAAAGTCTGTTCCAAAAATTCCATATATATATATATACTATATATATATATATTATGGTGGCCGAGAGAGCTCAACACGCTGCAACTGAAGAAAACACAAACAAATAGAAAAAAAACAACAGCAAATTAAGAAAACATTGTGCTCACAACGCAACCAAATACAGAAATGCGCTGCAAATACTCACAATGCCCTTACAATCAGGATGTTAAAATAAACAAAAAACTTACCTTTCAGGTCATCGACAACACCACTGATGTGTAGACATTGAACAATAAGCATGGCCCAGCCAGGTTCATCACTTGTTGGGGCCCCCGTGAAATATTTCCATTGCCGTCTGTGCTATGTGCAGCATGTTTCATATTTAGTTGCGTTGTGAGTATTTGCAGTGAGTTTCTGTATTTGGTTGCGTTGTAAATATTTTCAGCGCATTTCTGTATTTGGTTGCGGTTTGAGTATTTGCAGTGCGTTTCTGTATTTGGTTGCGTTGTGAGTATTTGCAGTGCGTTTCTGTATTTGGTTGTGTTGTGAGTATTTGCAGTGCGTTTCTGTATTTGGTTGCATTGTAAATATTTGCAGCGCGTTTCTGCATGTGGTTGCATTGTGAATATTTGCAGTGCGTTTCTGTATTTGGTTGCGTTGTAAATATTTTCAGCGCTTTTCTGTATTTGGTTGCGCTTTGAGTATTTGCAGTGCGTTGTGAGCATTTACAGCATGTTTCTGTATTTGGTTGCATTGTGGGTATTTGCAGTGTGTTTCTGTATTTGGTTGCGTTGTAAATATTTGCAGCGCGTTTCTGTATTTGGTTGCGTTGTGAGTATTTGCAGTGCGTTTCTGTATTTGGTTGCGTTGTAAATATTTTCAGCGCTTTTCTGTATTTGGTTGCGCTTTGAGTATTTGCAGTGCGTTTCTGTATTTGGTTGCGTTGTGGGTATTTGCAGTGCGTTTCTGTATTTGGTTACATTGTGAGTATTTGCAGTGCGTTTCTGTATTTGGTTGCATTGTGAATATTTGCAGTGCGTTTCTGTATTTGGTTGCGGTTTGAGTATTTGCAGTGCGTTTCTGTATTTGGTTGCATTGTGAGTATTTGCAGCGTGTTTCTGTATTTGGTTGCGTTGTGAGTATTTGCAGTGCGTTGTGAGCATTTACAGCATGTTTCTGTATTTGGTTGCATTGTGGGTATTTGCAGTGTGTTTCTGTATTTGGTTGCGTTGTAAATATTTGCAGCGCGTTTCTGTATTTGGTTGCGTTGTGAGTATTTGCAGCGTGTTTCTGTATTTGGTTGCATTGTGAGTATTTGCAGCGCATTTCTGTATTTGGTTGCGTTGTGAGTATTTACAGCGTGTTTCTGTATTTGGTTGCGTTGTAAATATTTGCAGCGCGTTTCTGTATTTGGTTGCGTTGTGAGTATTTGCAGTGTGTTTCTGTATTTGGTTGCGTTGTAAATATTTGCAGCGCGTTTCTGTATTTGGTTGCGTTGTGAGTATTTGCAGCGTGTTTCTGTATTTGGTTGCATTGTGAGTATTTGCAGCGCATTTCTGTATTTGGTTGCGTTGTGAGTATTTACAGCGTGTTTCTGTATTTGGTTGCATTGTGAGTATTTGCAGCGCGTTTCTGTATTTGGTTGCGTTGTGAGTATTTGCAGCGTGTTTCTATATTTGGTTGCATTGTGAGTATTTGCAGCGCATTTCTGTATTTGGTTGCGTTGTGAGTATTTGCAGCGTGTTTCTATATTTGGTTGCATTGTGAGTATTTGCAGCGCATTTCTGTATTTGGTTGCGTTGTGAGTATTTACAGCGTGTTTCTGTATTTGGTTGCATTGTGAGTATTTGCAGCGCATTTCTGTATTTGGTTGTGTTGTGAGTATTTACAGCGTGTTTCTGTATTTGGTTGCATTGTAAATATTTGCAGCGTGTTTCTGTATTTGGTTGCATTGTGGGTATTTGCAGTGCTTTGTGAGTATTTACAGCGCGTTTCTGTATTTGGTTGCATTGTGGGTATTTGCAGCGTGTTTCTGTATTTGGTTGCATTGTGGGTATTTCCAGTGCGTTGTGAGTATTTACAGCGTGTTTCTGTATTTGGTTGCGTTGTGAGTATTTACAGCGTGTTTCTGTATTTGGTTGCATTGTGAGTATTTGCAGCGTGTTTCTGTATTTGGTTGAGTTGTGAGTATTTGCAGTGCGTTGTGAGTATTTACAGCGTGTTTCTGTATTTGGTTGTGTTGTGAGTATTTGCAGCATGTTTCTGTATTTGGTTGTGTTGTGAGTATTTACAGCGTGTTTCTGCATTTGGTTGCGTTGTGAGTATTTGCAGCGTGTTTCTGTATTTGGTTGCGTTGTGAGTATTTGCAGTGCGTTGTGAGTATTTACAGCGTGTTTCTGTATTTGGTTGCGTTGTGAGTATTTGCAGCGTGTTTCTGTATTTGGTTGCATTGTGAGTATTTGCAGCGCATTTCTGTATTTGGTTGCATTGTGAGTATTTGCAGCGCATTTCTGTATTTGGTTGCGTTGTGAGTATTTGCAGTGCGTTGTGAGTATTTACAGCATGTTTCTGTATTTGGTTGCGTTGTGAGTATTTGCAGCGTGTTTCTGTATTTGGTTGCATTGTGAGTATTTGCAGCGCATTTCTGTATTTGGTTGCATTGTGAGTATTTGCAGCGCATTTCTGTATTTGGTTGCGTTGTGAGTATTTGCAGTGCGTTGTGAGTATTTACAGCGTGTTTCTGTATTTGGTTGCGTTGTGAGTATTTGCAGCGTGTTTCTGTATTTGGTTGCATTGTGAGTATTTGCAGCGCATTTCTGTATTTGGTTGCATTGTGAGTATTTGCAGCGTGTTTCTGTATTTGGTTGCGTTGTGAGTATTTGCAGTGCGTTGTGAGTATTTACAGCGTGTTTCTGTATTTGGTTGCATTGTGGGTATTTGCAGCGTGTTTCTGTATTTGGTTGCATTGTGGGTATTTGCAGCGTGTTTCTGTATTTGGTTGCATTGTGGGTATTTGCAGCGTGTTTCTGTATTTGGTTGCATTGTGGGTATTTGCAGCACGTGTTGTCAAACATGTTTCCTTATTTTTCGGGTGTTTTTATTTCTGTTTGCTTGTTTTCTTCAGTTGCAGCACGTTGAGCTCTCAGCCACCATAATATATACTGATTTACTCATAGTTTTTGTGATGATTTTCCATTATCTGACTAATTATCTAATTTTGGTACTGTACCTTTAAGACTACTGTATGAGCTCTGTTATGATTGGTGGACTTGTGAGTGGCGGGTCTAGCTGCTGAATACTGAACAGGTGTTGATTACGTAAATGTTGGTGGTTGTATGGTAATGAGCTCATTGTTGTGTTGTCATAATAATAATAATAATGATTTCTAATTGAGTCATATGGTTTTGTTTCTAAAGTATGTTCTGGATGAACTGATGAGGGAGTTTTGAGTTCTGAACCTTAACTTTGTCGCCAAGTGCATCAAACTATTTTACTTTGAAAGAGCAAGAAAATGACCCGATAAGTGTTTTTCTATCTGTGTTACTCTCAGAACACTTTATCTCTGTTATTTACGGCTCTCAGGTTTCATCTACATCAGGCTGGATTAAAGGCCTTATTAGGATTCTTGGTGTTTATCCCGTTCTGATCTCCTGAGCCGCTGTACCATCCCAGCCTGTTCTTTATCACGCTGGGCACCTCAGGAACGAGTAAAGGATCTGGTTTTAATAAAAATATATTTAGCTGAATATTGTTAAATTACTGATAATAATTCAATATGATTGTTCATATACTGGAAAATGTTAATTTGACTAGATTTCTCTAATTTGCTTCTAAATGTTAATTTGATGTGATCGCTGGCTACAACTTTTAAGTAATTTCAGAGCAAATGCATAAATATTGAGATATATATCAAATAAAATCTAAATATTTTTTTCAGCTACATCACCCAGCTCTAGTAGGAGGACTTTTCCCACCACAGTTTTCCCGCATCGTCTGCATTTGCATGCCTGGATGTTTGTGCTCAGTTACTCACCATAAATATGCGGTTAACAGTGTTCATGAAAAAACAATGAAGTGGCACCAGCCACGAGCGTAAACAAATAACCAAGACGCTGCATTATTGATAGGGCGCATGCCGCATGCAATTTAAGCTCCGGGTCTCTCTCCCAGGGTTGTGTTTCAGGAGCAGGCAGCGGTTACACGGCACCAAACGCAGGTTGCCTGCCGGAGGAAACAGCTTGCAGGGATTTGAGCGTCTCTTTACGTGGGCGGATGGGGTTGGCAGTAGAGATGGGGCAAACTTGTGCCAGGTTTCTCTGCCTGACAGATGTAATCTCGGCAGCGTGGCACCAGGTGTACCTGCTACACAAACACCGCTGCGCTTGTCTGAGTCGAGAGCTGCCGTCACCTGTTGTCTGTCTGACGATTATGTCCACTATTGTAGCGCGTTTGAGGCACTTTACATGAAGATAATGCTAAACAGGGCTTTTTCATGTTCACATGAGGAGGTCAAAATGCTTTATTACACACACACACACACACACACACACACACACACACATATATATATATATATATATATATATATATATATATACACAGTTATTTTAAATTGTAATATTTCACAATTTTACTGCTTTATTGTATTTTTAATCAAATAAATGGCGAGAATAAGAAAACAAAAAAATCTGTAATGTATTTAATATTAATATTTTATTCAGTCTGTATTTCAAATGTATTATAAATAGATATTCATTCATTTATATAAATAGATATTTATCAACATTTTCGGCATATAGTGAAAAAAAAAAAGTGTGATTTATATTCTTGCAAATTAAATTTATAAATGGATTACAGAATACACCAGTAACAGGGTCGCAGATTTATCTTAAATTAAGATTAACGTTTTGCTAGTTATGTTAAATGTTGGTTTGTAATTATTGATAAACCTATATTTTAAATGTAGGAATAACATTTTGTTTGATAATTTATAATAACTTTGATGGATGCAGTCAACTCAACAAGTTGTGTAAAAACTAAAGATGCACCAATATGACAATTTTGGCCGATACCGATAACCGATTAATTCTTTATATTTGAAAGCAGGTAACCGATATATTTGCCGATAAACATAAATCAAAATTTATATAATTTTTTATAATAACTTTGATGGACGCAGTCAACTCAACAAGTTGTGTAAAAACTAAAGATGCACCGATATGACAATTTTGGCCGATACCGATAACCGATTAATTCTTTATATTTGAAAGCAGGTAACCGATATATTTGCCGATTAAACATAAATCAAAATTTTTATATAATTTTTGAGAGCCTGATTACAAAAACAAAAGTCTCACCATTAAAAGCCATGTCCCAAACACACAATTACAATGTTCTCATTATAATTTTATGTAGTCTGTATTTTCCTTTTTGAAATGATTTTCAATAATATTTCAAGCAATTCTAAACCATCATGGCGAACAGTGAACATCTGAAGTGTCTCAGCTGAAGGAAATAATCCATTATTTATCGGCTTTAATACAATTTTCTTATCTGGCCGATAACGATAACATTAAAAATCAACATAGATTGGCCGATACCGATATGGTTGCCGATATATTGTGCATCCCTAGTTAAAAAGACTGGATGCTGTAGGACGTGTTACAATTATTCATTTTAAGGGATGTTTCATTTGTTTAGGATAGGACATTTGTTACATATGTCTTTTTTGTAATGAATTCAAATGAAACACAATAATAGATACACATTATGTCAAAATTATAATACTCATGATTTGAATTGTTAAGTCTTTAATTGTTAAAACATGACATGGTAATTTTATGATAAATACATTTATCATGCATATTAAATGGCTCTCACTCGTTTGAATTGTATATTTATTGCTTTAAAATAGTAATTACTCACGGAAAGTGCTTTGAATATAGGCAAATCATTCGTACCAACAGATGATGATTGAGCGCATGCTACACTAGCTGTCCACGTCCCAGCGATCACATCAGACTCGCTACGATTCATTTGCTGTACGTTAGCTTACACAGCTGCTGCACACATTTTAAAACTCGAGCTGCTGTTCCCCTGACACTACAACTGGGTTTTTTTTTTTTTTTTGCAGTGCATGATTTTTGCCATCAAAGATTTTCGCCCTCGAAAGCTATACCGTAAACCCAACTAATTGCATCTCCATTGGTTTAACAGAACCCGCTGCCGATGTTATGGACAGATTTGCATAGCGCACATTAAAACCGGCGGTTGATTTGCATACCATCACTCTGGAACCTGCCGGCTGTAGGAGCACTGTGAGAGATGATGGTGTGTTTATCTGGAGGGGTCGTAGCGCCGATTCCTCTGCTGTCTTACCTCCAGGCGTCCATCTGCAGATGTGAACCGCTGAGAGACCATGTGGCTGTTTGTTCACGCGCACACACTAACACACACACACACAAACGCACGAGCGCATGCTGAGAGAAAGAAGCCATTATGTCTATTACTGCAGTGCACTGTGGCAGCGGTGGACGACACACTCCAAGAGATCAGTGTGTTGGCCACTCATGAAATGACCACATGTTGTGTGTTCTTACTAGCACAAAAGCCTCCAGGATGTGCACAGAATTGAGATTTGAGACACGTAGACTGTGCTTGGAATGGAATACTAGCTTATTGATTACTATAGGGGTGTAACAGTACACATATATGGGCTGAAAATTTTATCTGTGATATGTATGTGTACCAAACGAGTGTTGTTTTAACCACTGCGTGTGCAGAACTTCCCTGTGTGTGGAACGTAATTGCAAACTCCATTTTTTCCCCCTATGATGGGACAGTGTTATTTATATCAATATTAGGGCTGTCAGTGTTAATGCATGCATTATTAATTCAAAATATAATAATTTAACTCATATAAATTGCTCAAGCACATGAAATTGCATCATGAATGTAATTTACCTCATGCAGTTAGATGATCTTAGAAAGTCGGGAGTTTATCACACTGAGCATCTACAATGGCGCAAGCACCTGTAACCCTGGTAGGCGGAAATTTCTATTCGAACCCTTTAACCTGATTTAAACACTGAGACAGTTTTCAGTCCAATGATCTAGAGCTGCAGGATTAATCGTTAAAAGATGGTCATCTCGATTCAAACACCCACACAATCTCGTTCCTAAATGACAACAATTCGCCCATGTCTATTAAACCTTCACACTGGAGCATTCAAATCTGTGTTCGCGCTGCCGCTGATCCAAAGAGAGCATGAAACAGCTTCACAAACAGTCTTTTGAACAGTCTTTTGTTCAGATATAAACCTGTCTACGGTGGCACTCTATTTTGAGCAAATCACCTTTTGAAAGTAACTTGGTGCTTCAAATAACGATTGTATTGATTACATCGTTACGCCAGTAGTTGAATGATTTTGAATCATTCATTCAAAAGATTCATTCAAAAACGCTGATTCATCCAGTAATATAAGAACTCAAAGAAGTGAAGTCTTTGAGTGAGTCATTGAATCATTCATTCAAACCATTCAATTTTTTTATTTTTTATAATTCATTCAAGTTAATTAAACAGGTTTAAATAGACTGCAGCAATTAACGTTTTGTCAGAACCGCTAGTAAATTACATGTTATTGTATATGTTAGTTTGTTCAGAATCGTGGGAGAATCGTGATCTCTATTTGAAACAAAGAATTTGTGATTCTCAATTTATCCAAAATCTTGCAGCTCTACAATAATCTACAATAAATTCATTCAAACAATCAGTTCAAAACTGTGCTAATGTAAACAAAAACAGGCTGATTGCATCATTAGAGAATAGAGACTCATGTTGCATTTTCACAGTGAATTAATCATTCCAGTGTGTGTTTCACTTTAAAACATGGGCTCTGTCATATTTCTGTGATCGTTTCTGAAGAGCACGAGCCCTCACGCATTGCACTGTGTGAAATACAGTCTGAACTGCCAGATGATACGCAAATTATGTTTCTCGGCTGGATAAAGTAAACCAGCGTCTCGCTAGTAAAGTTTTGATGGGTGAGCATCGCAATCGTTGTATGGCCAGATGATATACAAACTACATTTCTCGGCTCGATAAAGTAAACCAGTGTCTCGTTAGTAAAGTTTTGATGGATGAGGATTGCAATCAAGGTAAAGATGACTGCAGTGACGTTACAGGAGTCGTACAGTAAGCATGAGTGAGTCAGTTATATGGATGCGCAAACTAACCATGTATTTGCCCTCTCTGATTTCAGTACATTTAATACACTGTTTCCACAGACATTTAGGATAATGTTTTGATTTAGTAATCCTGAATGGATCTGTGTACTGTAGTACATGCAGTCAAAGTCAAGGCAGTTATTATTGGATGGTTTAGTTTTTTTGGCATCTCCATGAGGTCCTCTTTGGTATTGCAACTTGACTTCTCTAAAATGTAAACAAACTTTTTTCTATAATGTTTTTTATGGGTGCTTTGGTGCACATAAATTTATGAATTATATGGACTTCTTATATCATTTGGTGTCCTTTTTTGGAAAGACACCTAAATTTACCTTGAGAAAAAGCTTGCAGAAAATACAGTTTTGTACAGTTTACAGTTTTGAATCATCCTTCAATATGATGGTTTTACTTTGCTGGATATAGCAAATGATGACAAAGTGAACGTGTTAAACAAGATAAATAATGTATGCTTAACTTCACGATAAGTGCGCAATTAATCGTGATTAGTTGCACCCTTTTGTGTAAATAACCGTGATTAGTCGCACCCTTTTGTATGATTAATCGAGATTAGTTGCACCCTTTTATACGATTAATCGTGATAAGTCACACCCTTTTCGTATGATTAATCGCAATTAGTCGCACCTTTTTGTATGATTAATCAAGATTAGTCGCACCCTTTTGTATGATTAATCGCGATTAGTCGCTCCCTTTTATGATTAATCGTGATTAGTCGCTACCTTTTTATGATTAATCGTGATTAGTTGCTCCCTTTTTATGATTAATCGTGATTAGTTGCACCCTTTTATATGATTAAACACGATTAGTCGCACCCTTTTGTGTTTCATCGCAGTCAGTCGCACCCTTTTGTATGATTAATCATGATTACTCACACCTTTTTGAGCGATTAGTCGCGCACTTATCGTGAAATTAAGCATACACCAATTCTCTTGTTTAACACGTTCATTTTGTCATCGTTTGCTAAAACTTGTAATCTATTCACAGCCCTAGTCGATATACTTTGATGTTTTGAACACATCTGAAAAATAATGTAGGGCACAGAGTGAGCTGCTACTGGATAAATGCACAATCCAAGTCTTAAACACAAGATGGGCTTTATATTAAGTGCTTCAAACTAAATAATAAACCTACATGGCTTGCCCTCCTATCAGATGTGTGTGGTGTTTAAAGAAAGACACGGTTTGTTCTGTAAACCACTATTTAAAAACAAAAAAAACATGGTTTGTTTTTTTCCCCCTGCTGTACCGAAAACATATCGAACGTGACTTCAAAATCGAGGTATCGGACCGTCAGTATCATATAATGTTGCACCCCTACAAAATAAGGTTTATGTTTGGTGAATATTTGCAGCATTCATAGAATACATTCAACAAAAATAGTATATGTTGTGTGGTAGTTCGCCAACACATCATTTGCAATAATTGTTTTTTTGTTTCCAACTGCAGCAGATTTAGTTTTCGCTGTTAATATTTTGCCCAGCTGAACCAATAAGACTATTAATATGAGCACAACAGCGGGAACAGTGGGAACATCGGCTCCGCTTGGCAGCCTTGACTACGAATGTGCTTTACTCGCCAACTCAACTTTTAGTGCCAAATGCTATTGTGTAAACATAACTACATTGATTTTGATGCTGATGTAAACAATCACGCAGCTCTAAAGGCCAGCAGACGTTCTCCAGAGGATAGAAAGATCTCTCACATTCTCTCTACTTTTGTTTTTGTCTCTGTGGATGGATTCTCTGCCAGCTCCACAATGCCAGAGTTGTTTATTGATTACTGGCACACCTGAGCATCTTGTAAACACTGTTGCTAGAGTTTGCAGTAGAAATTAGAGACACCAAACTCTGGTGTTCATGAGCAGATGGTTTACAGCAGCCTGAGGCTAACGTCACTAACTGTTAAAGTTCAGTGTGTGCTTCGTCCTGCAGTGCTTGTTGAGGAGAAGTGTGCTGTTACTTTATTAGAGAATCAGACAATTTTCACCTGCTGGATGGAAAAAAAAAAAAAAAATCTTGCATTAACTCCTTAGCATTCCTAAGGTCTCTTTTGAAAGGTATGTGTACCATGAGCAGTACAGTGGAACGCTAACAGGTTAAAGGAGGGACTTGAGCCAACCACCTAGTAACTACCTAGCAACCTGCATAGAAATGTGCTTTAACCTGCTCAGAATACAGTATCTCACAGAAGTGAGTACACCCCTCACATTTTTGTAAATATTTTATATCTTTTCATGTGACAACACTGAAGAAATGACACTTTGCTACAATGTAAAGTAGTGAGTGTACAGTTTGTATAACAGTGTAAATTTGCCGTCCCCTCAAAATAACACAGTCATTAATGTCTAAACCGCTGGCCACAAAAGTGAGTACACCCCTAAGTGAAAATGTCCAAATTGGGCCCAATTAGCCATTTTCTCTCCCCGGTGTCATGTGACTCATTAGTGTTACAAGGTCTCAGGTGTGAATGGGGAGCAGTTCAACATGGCACCTCATGGCAAAGAACTCTCTGAGAATCTGAAAAAAATAATTGTTGCTCTACATAAAGATGGCGTAAGCTATAAGAAGATTGCCAAGACCCTGAAACTGAGCTGCAGCAAGGTGGCCAAGACCATACAGCGGTTTAACAGGACAGGTTCCAACAGTCTCCGCCATGGTCGACCAAAGAAGTTGAGGGAGGTTGAAGGGGTGAGAGGTCAGCCTGTCAGTGCTCAGACCATACGCCGCACACTGCATCAAATTGGTCTGCATGGCTGTCGTCCCAGAAGGAAGCCTCTTCTAAAGATGATGCACAAGAAAGCCCACAAACAGATTGCTGAAGACAAGCAGACTAAGGACATGGATTACTGAAACCATGTCCTGTGGTCTGATGAGACCAACATAAACTTATTTGGTTCAGATGGTGTCAAGCGTGTGTGGCGGCAACCAGGTGAGGAGTACAAAGACAAGTGTGTCTTGCCTACAGTCAAGCATGCTGGTGGGAGTGTCATGGTCTGCATGAGTGCTGCCGGCACTGGGGAGCTACAGTTCATTGAAGGAACCATGAATGCCAACATGTACAGTGACAAACTAAAGCAGAGCATGATCCCCTCCCTTCAGAGACTGGGCCGCAGGGCAGTATTCCAACATGATAACGACCCAAATACACCTCCAAGATGACCACGGCCTTGCTAAAGCATGTCTCCAGACCTAAACCCTATTGAGCATCTGTGGGGCATCCTCAAACGGAAGGCGGAGGAGCGCAAGATCTCTAACATCCACCAGCTCCGTGATGTCGTCATGGAGGAGTGGAAGAGGACTCCAGTGGGAACCTGTGAAGCTCTGGTGAACTCCATGCCCAAGAGGGTTAAGGCAGTGCTGGAAAATAATGGTGGCCACACAAAATATTGACACTTTGGGCCCAACTTGGACATTTTTACTTAGGGGTGTACTCACTTTTGTGGCCAGCGGTTTAGAAATTAATGGCTGTGTTGAGTTATTTTGAGGGGACGGCAAATTTACACTATTATACAAGCTGCACACTCACTACTTTACATTGTAGCAAAGTGTCATTTCTTCAGTGTTGTCACATGAAAAGATATAAAATACTTACAAAAATGTGAGGGGTGTACTCACTTCTGAGAGATACTGTATGCTTTATAACAACATCCTGGCAACTTACCCTAGTGACGGCAACTTTTGCATGTTTCAATGTTCATTCATTCATTCATTCTATATAAACAAATAAGAACTATTTATAAAAAAAAATGTATTTATAAAATCTATAAATCTTAAAATAGATTTATAATGTATTTATAAATCTATTTTTTAAATCTATTTATTTATAAATCTGTTAGGCTATTTAAATAAATAAAA
>CM074433.1:45058510-45271010 GCA_037101425.1 Elopichthys bambusa
CAGTCTCTTTCAATTAAAAAGTCTTTGCTACTCACTCACTCATAAGTACGGTCTTTGCTGCCATCTAAAGGCGTAATAATGTAACTTTCACTGAAGTCAAAATCACAATCACTAACAGACCTGTTCTCAATACCAAATATGGCATGTTATTTACAGTCAAACCAAAAGACATTTTTCATATTTTTGATATATTTTTACTAGTGGGTGCAGGACACTATAGTTCATTTATGCAAGTGAGGATAGCAAAATAAAGTAAACATTGTAACACGCTGGTTGTATATAAAACGCACGACGAAGAAGATAATACTCAGATAAGTCTTTACTTGATAATCCAGCGGGAGAATACAGAATCCAGACAGGAACACAACACAAGTAGATACGAGACCCGACAAAGACACACCAACAGAACTGAACTAATACACACAGACAATTTACTAAAATGACTAACAGCTGTAATGAATGAGATTAGTGTCCATGGTGACAGATTGTGGCGGGAAACTAGAACAAAGGAGCACATGTGACAAACTGAAAGTTCATGTGGTGTGAGGGTGGGACAGACAGATAATATACCCAAAAAATGTTCATACAGTGGACTACCAGTCAATCTGATAAGAAATTTAGAACCAAAAATGATTCAGACACTTTGACCTGACCATGTTCTGCTTAAGTGTTATCTGACATAATTAAGATTAAATTTTCTGACACAGTTTAACTCTTGAGATGTTGTCATATTTTATTACCATTTTTTAAACTATAGTGAATAAACTGTATTAATGAATGAAATGTTCAAGGTGTCTGAATACATTTTGGTTTGACTGTATATAAAATATTATTTATTGAACAATATTAGCCATTATAAAAGTATAAGAAGTTTGCACAATAGGAAATAAACACAAGCAAAGAGTTTAGTCAAAAGTACAAAAGCAGCGCTGTAGTTATTGTACAGAATTTCAGTTAAAGGGGGGGTATCACAATCACATGTTAATCTTGAGTACCTATAGAGTAGTAGTACATCATTCATATCTCTGAAAAGTTTTATCATATTTATAAAAGATACATACGCTGTACTGAGTCTTTCCGAAAACAGCCGAGCGCCTGGAGGCGTGTCGTGTGAGCGGAGCTAAAGAGTGACGAGCTGTCACGAGCACACGCAGCTTTTGTGTAGAGATCGTCTGCAAGCTATCAATGGTCAGCTAAACAACTGTATTTAAACACACACAATACATCATCGCATTATCCCTGGATAACTTTTGAATCATGCATGTAATATAACGTATAGTTAATGATGAATAATGAATTTATGAATTCACTACGTTCGTGTTGTTTACATTACATGCACTTAGGCGCCTATTGCCAACAAAAACATTTGAAGCAGTTTTACTCACCACCTGCGGTTCCGACTCATGACCGGGACCATTATCGCTGTGACCGCTCCATCTTTCAGTTTAAAACGATCTGTAAATCCAGCGTAGAACTGGGCCTTGTTTATGAAACCGTAAGCGCCGATCCTGAGAGATGGTCTCCATTCAATAACAAAGTGATTGCATCTATCAGTTTCTATGGTTATTTTAATAACAAATGTCGAGAGCGGATCAATGTAATGCTTGAGCACAAATCTCTCAGCTCCACTGAACACTGGGTTCTTTGGGAAGCGAGGTTATCTTTCCCTCACAACCAAAAACACACTTCTTTGGTGCCATTGTTGATTTCGTGAAGCCCTGTGACCTGTGCAGCGCTGCCGACAACTTCCGTAAAGCCGATTGTGTGTTGATAGGCATGCTCTTACTCTCTTGCTCTGGTCGACGCGTGCACACGCTTTTCCGGGAGAAGTGCCCGTACAAGGAATTCCGGCCTGTCTGATGTCACGCAGGCACATACTCGAAAAAAAGACCGCAAAGTTTATGAGGATTTGGAAGAGTATTTTTGGCACAGAAATACTCCGTCATGTTTTGAAACTTTGGCCATGTTTAGCATGAGAATCCAACAAGTCAGAATACATGAAATAGCATTATACCCCCCCTTTAAATAAAAATATAAAGTTATGAAACTTAACTTTGCCCTTAAGCCAAATCGATTTGCTCTGGAAGATTAATAAGACTACAGATTGCCCGTTTGATGTACCCAAAACAATTTATACCTCATGTTTAAACACTATCTACATAAGAGCCAGCGGCAAATTCCTGAAGGACTACCTGAGATAAAGCTGTTCTCAGCGGGTACACGAGCACTGAACGGCCACTGATGGCCTGGAGCTCACATCTGTGAAAGCGTCTAAACAAATTGTCAAATAGGCGCTATGTTTATATAGAAGTCACATATTTTAGGTCTAAATAACTGCATTCTTGCCTAAAAAACTCTTAAAAATATTGGTCCGCCATGATGTTTTCCGTGAGAAATGCTGCAAGCGGAGTGATACAAACGGTGAAACAGTTCCCGTGGTGATTATGGTAGGATATTGCATGGCTGGAAAGAAATGCTCTGTTGTATACTGCACATTTTCTCAAATGTTAAAAGGTCACCTGGGTTATTCCATACACATGGAATGGACTATTTGAATACTGTGCACAGTGTACATACTTTATAGTAGTATGTAATTCCAAACAGTCTTTCTCTTTCCCTCCACCTCTTCTCTGGCATGACTTGCAGGCTGATGCATCCTGGCAGGGTGTGGAATTGGCATTGCCCGCATGAGACCCAACCGCCGAGAGCCGTGCCTGGCACAGGGATGAGATTAGTTTCCTCTCGTTCCCCACGTTTGCCACGGCGGCACAGAGATGGAAAGCATGGCTGTTGTTATTCATAGCACCACGGTTTACCTGACCCGAGTCAAAGGAGCGTCGCAAGAATTGTTTTGCGTGTGCTTCTGTGAACACACTCTGTAATCCATTTGTCGAGTGTTTATTTCGCAGTGCACTACATTCACAGTTTTACTGGCGCTCAAGGACGTGTGCCGCAGCTGTTTGAATGCAAGGGAATCTCAATGCATTGGAAGAATGAGAACAGGTATAATAGATGCAACCATTTTTTACAGCTCTCTCTGTGAGATCTCGCCTTCAAATACGCCCCTGATCTGTCAGCCGGCTCTCTAGAGCCACGGGGAGCATGTATGAGGAAGAAGATCAGTATAATACTATCTAACTCATATGAAGTGGTGATGTAGCAGACATCTTGCCTCTGGGTGACAGGTGTGGACTTCTGTCGGACTATCAAATGTGTAATATAGCTTTCTGAGAGGACTGGCTGTCACTTATTTTCTCTGAATAATGGAGATGGGGGGCTGTCATTAAAATGCTTCAAAGTGCCTCTCGCTGGTCTTCTTTAGCCTGGAGACTCAGATCCAGTCCAGCAGATGCTCCCCTTGTGTTTCTCTGTCAGGAGTCTGATCCAGGGATTTGAGGTGTGGATGGGAGGTAGCATCCCTGTCGAGAAGAGAACAACGTATCGTAGATACAGAGAGATAATTACACAACATAGAGTGTGTTCACACATGAGTTCGGTTCTCTTGGTTCTTTTGGTCCGGACCAAAAAAGAAAATTATACTCTCTAAAAAATGCTGGGTTGCAATTGGGTTAAATGTTTGCCCAACCTGCTGGGTAGTTTTATTTAACCCAACTATTGTTTAAAAATTACTGTATTAAAAAACCCAACCGCTGGGATAAAACAATCCAGTTGCTGGGTTACAACAACCCAACCACTGGGTTAAAACAACCCAATTGCTGGGATAAAACAACCAAATTGCTGGGTTAAAATAACCCAACCGCTGGGATAAAACAACCCAATTGCTGGATTAAAACAACCCAACCGCTGGGATAAAACAACCAAATCGCTGGGTTAAAACAACCAAATTGCTGGGTTAAAATAACCCAACCGCTGGGATAAAACAACCCAATTGCTGGATTAAAACAACCCAACCGCTGGGATAAAACAACCAAATCGCTGGGTTAAAACAACCCAACTGCTGGGATAAAACAACCCAATTGCTGGGTTAAAACAACCCAATTGCTGGGTTAAAACCCAACCGCTGGGATAAAACAACCAAATTGCTGGGTTACAACAACCCAACCACTGGGTTAAAATAACCCAACCGCTGGGATAAAACAACCCAATTGCTGGCTTAAAACATCCCAACCTCTGGCTTAAAACATCCTAATTGCTGGGTTAAAACAACCCAACCGCTGGGATAAAACAACCAAATTACTGGGTTAAAACAACCCAACCACTGGGTTAAAACAACCCAATCGCTGGGATAAAACAACCAAATTGCTGGGTTAAAATAATCCAACCGCTGGGATAAAAAAAACAACCGCTGGGATACAACAACCCAATTGCTGGGTTACAACAACCCAACCACTGGGTTAACCCAGCATTTTTTAAAATGTGGACTAAATGCGCCCACTGTGTGCATGTATATATATTTTTGTGCACACCAAGGGTTCGGATGGCAGCATTCACACTTAATCAAATTAACCGCAGTAACAGAGCAATCACACCAGAGTTCGTTTTAATCAAACCAAACCTGCCAAGTGTGAACGCCCTTAATCGCAGCATTTTGTTGTGTTTTCACTGTCCAAGTCATGACAGAGTGGTTATATTTAATGGTGTGAACGCTGCCATTCGACAAACCATTTCTCGTCTTTTTTTTTTCTGTGGCATCATGAGAATTGTAAGATAATAATACTGTCTTTATGTCCTTTTGAGATGTTTCGTAATTTGATTGGAATAAAATGAATGCTTTGGCGTTTTCATGTTTCTTTCACTCTCAAGTTCTCAACAAAAACTGGATGCTTTTCTAGTGCTAATGCAGTGAAATGAAGAGTGAAAGATGTGCTTTAGCTGAGCAACTGATGCTTTGTGTACACTCTAAAAAATGCTGGGTTAAAAACAACCCAAGTTGGGTTGAAAATGGACAAACCCAGCGACTGGGTTGTTTGGGTTGGGTTAAATGTTTGACCAGCCTGCTGGGTAGTTTTATTTAACTCAACTATTGTTTAAAAATGTCTGTATTGCTTGCTTAAAATGAACCCAAAATTTGTTGGAAATGAATATTTATTAATACGTCTGTTGTTAATATGTGTTGTTTTTAACCCAGCATTTTTTAGAGTGTATTTTGATATTCTCGTCCTGCCCCAGAGAATGATGGGTAATGTATTTCTGTCATGCAAAGCCTGTTTAGCATTTTTGGCAATACTAAATTTCACAGTCAACTTTCAAAATATATTCTATTAATTTATATATATATATATATATATATATATATATATATATATGTATATGTATACACACCAAAATTCATTCATAATAAGTATATATTCAGCATTCAAATTCACATTGGTTCCTTTTAGTATTACAGCATGACTTTGAGTCTTGTATTGCATAAAGCATCAGTTACACACCCAAAGCACATCTTTTGCTTTTCATTTTGTTGTGCTGGCTCTAAAAAGCTTTGTCATGATGTGAAAGAGAGGGAAAGTCTATTTCCATCCAAAATCACTTGAACACAGATCATGAAACTCAAACTTTCCAGGCGAACATGATGGCATCATCAGTTTACCGTGTCCAATTAGTTTGCAAATGAATCGTCCAGTAGATTTCACTTCTCCAAAGTGAATCTTGTGTATGTCGTAAGAGAAGTTCGGCTGTAAAATATGTGCTGGAAATTGTGTCAGTTTTCAGCAGGGTAAGCAGCGTCTGCTCGATCTTACAGTGCAAACGCAGCTTCATAAATTCATCAAAGCTGTCGTGTTTTATTAGCATGCAGTGTGGCCGGCCGTGCTCCTGTGTGTGTGTTCGCACATCTGCGTGAGTGTGTATGCACATCATCTGTGTGTGTTTTCTAAGGATGAGTGCGTTTGTGTGTAAGTGTACATGTGTCTGTATAATGAAAACAGCCGTGAGACGCTGAATGGACCGACGCTGATGGCTGCATTCACAACTGCTGTTCTCTGGGGGGATTTCGGTTCCAGTTCACTTCCTGCGGTGGAACAGGAAGTTGGCTGCATTGTGTGGAGAAGCAAGGGAGGGCTGTTTTCTCTCCCGCCTCATCCGGCTTTCCAAATTCTGCTTTCATCCATGCTTTTGGGTTCCTACACAATGCTTTACACCGCCGTTACATCAGCCTGTGTTTGCCAGGACACAACATCACTGCGGGAACTCAGCGCTATCAGCAGGGATGATGGGAAATCTGGTTCCGATTCTGATTCCACATAATGATTTCGTTATTTATTTTTTGTATAGCTGGACATTTTCTTTAACACTGACTGACAGACATACTGCATGAACCAGAGTAGTCTGATTCATAAATAAATGACTCTTTTGAATTGATTCTTTTTAATGAATCATGAGTATACTTACTGGTACTCACAATTACTCACCAGTAATAGTAGTTGATCATTTGCGTACTGTATTCACTGAATCATTCATAAAATCGTCTTCTTAATGAGTAATTTGTGTCGTTTGCAGTAAAACAATAGCACTGCTCTGGATTCCCAGCCCGAACTGTCCTCCTGTCCGCTCTGATCATTCGCAGTGTGTGTTCAGTGAACTCTGCTCAGGTTTGTTCAGCGCATCTCTCGTCTCGCTCACTTTCCACTGAAAGGTTTGGCTGCAGTCGCGGCGGTGAGTTGATCAAAATGAACATGTCACCTAGACGAGCGGGCCTGACGGGCGGCCTCTGACTGTGATTGGCTGTCAGGCCCGGCGAGTAGGCGGAGCCGTGGTGTGATTGATGATTGGTGTGCCGGTGAAGAGCAGGGCGTGAAATGTGCTACACGAGAGCGAAAAGCCTGAATGTGATTCCTGACAGGAACAGAAACAACATGAAGATGATGCCTGGGATACGCTGACAGAATGCCACCTTTACAGAACTCGCAGTGGCTGTTATTTTTTTAGATTCACACTTCTTGTAAATCTCACCAGCTTCGATGACATTCACTTTGTTCTCCAAGGAGTCGACATGTGCCGTAGTACCTTGGCTTAGTTTAGACCTGATAAAGAGATTCCTTTAAACTGACTGATTGATGCCAACATTAATCTTTCAATTCTCATGAGAGCTTCCTACAACAGAAGCACAAAGGAGGGGCTTTGATCATAACGCTAGATTAAGCTGCGCTCACACACACACACACACACACACACACGAGAGGCACGGGGTGGTTCTCACCCGCGGGCTCATTTTTCAGTCTCGGTAAATCGAGATGACTTGTGACTCATCGCTCGAGCCAACTGGTTCATTGTAAAGTTATACACTTGTCTTGGTATGAAATTAGTCTCTAATATTGATCATTCAGGGTCCAAAATAGCTTTGGTCTACACCTGAATATGATGGCTGAATTATGAGATTTTTACTAGTCATAAGTTGTATAGTTTTCGTTTGTTTTGGTGGCTTTACGTCAGGAATATTCCACATGAAGTTTTGGAAAAACAAAAATGTAATCATTTTGTCTTTTGCGAAATTAAATATTAAGGTTAATGCTTTTGTTCATCACCTAAGCTTGATTATGTAGTTTATTAGTAGGATGTTTAGTGTGAAAGTGTAATATGTTTGCCCTAAATAATGCTTTAGGTGTGGAAATTGTTATTGTAAGTATATTAAAATTACTGTATATATACACACATACACACATACATACTGTGTGTGAATGTATATATATGCCTATATGTATCAATGTAATATTTAAAGTAATTTAAAGTTAAAGTTTATACTTATAGACAGTGAGTGTGTGTGTGTGTATATACACATACTTTATATAGTGTACAATGTATAAATATTTAAATTCATATAATCGTTATAATATGCAATATAATTTAATGATCTAAATAAATTATATAGAATTTAAATATTTATATAAAATATTACTATATATATATATATTAGGGGTGGGACGGTTTGCTGTAAAAAATCGGTTCTCGATTTTTCAACTGTGTGGTTCTCCACCCACGGTTCAGCACGCCCGCGATTCGTCCCAAATCTGACAACGCATCTATAATATGGCGTGCAAAACAGACAGATTCGGCTAATGTATGTTTCAGTCGATGGATATGCATTCTAGTTTCCCAATACGTTACAACAGCGATGGTCAAAAGAACATGGACAAAACCGCCACTCGTTTTAAACAAATGTTCAATGACGTGCCTAGTGATCGAATGTTGATAGCGCGCGAGCGCAGGTGAGATCTGAACGTCTCACGTTGCTATCTGTGTTTAAACCGAAACTCATTTAAACCATGCCAATTTAAACATTCATCTGTAAGACGTGAAAGAGAACTCGCGCGCAAATTCTCTTTCAAGTCTTGCACCTAACCAGAAAAAATCACACATAAATTATGTCAACATGCCCATCTTAGCGAGTATCCTAACAAACATAGTAAGTTATGTCTAAGGAGAAAAACGAGACCGACAACGCATGCGTATCAGTGTATTGGATCTTTGAATGTCTTAAAGGGACAGCAGTCTAATATTCCTGTTCTGTTTTTTAATGTTAATCGAATGACAAAGCACGAAGAAATCACTCTTGACTGAATAGCTTTTGTCTTCAGTAATGTTTCATCTTTATTAAACTTTAAACTTTTGCAAGTTTATATGCAGTGTTGTTTTATATTTCATTACTTTATTCAATTTCTGTACCTGAAAGCTGTTAGATACCTGAAAAACCTGTAAAGCATTGTTTATTTTATTTGTATCTTAGCTCTCATGTATTTATTTGTGCTGTTTCTTGTAGTTAGATTATTTGTTTTTATTTTCTTTATTTTATTTGACATTTGTCTTATTTTTTACTGAACATAGCACATACCGAACTGTACCGAAACCGTGACACTAAAACCGTGATACAAACCGAACCGTGAGAAATCTGAACCGTCCCACCCCTAATATATATATATATATATAATATATATATATATATATATATATATATATATATATATATATATATATATATATATATATATATATATATATATATATATATAATATACATACACACACACACACACACACACACACACTCTCACTGTCTATATGTATAAACTATATATATATATATATATATATATATATAAAAATTCAAGGTCCAACATGAAAATAATGGCTGAATTGTGGATTTTTTTTAAGTCATAAATTGTATCTTTTTTGTCTTTTTCTATTATATTTTTGGTTGCTTTATTTTCATATTTCTGACAAGCAGTGCATATACGAGTCTCTTTGTCTCGGTGAAGCTGTCACAATGAACCATCCTGTTTTGGTGGCTTAATGTCAGAAATATTCCACATTTGTGTCACCACATGAAGTTCTGGAGGAAAAACAAAACTTTAATCATCTTGGATGAACTTCTGATGGTACATTTTCCAGCGAGGTTAAAGTCTGAAGGCGTGTGAGTTGCGACAGTCTGTTTTGGCATTTGATTTCTCATCACTTACATCAGTGCTGTCTTACTATTCAACTGTCATAGTTCCTAATAAACTAATACTGATGAGTGTTCATTTAGGACGCTCGTGTCTCCTGTAACCTGCTCACACCGTCTAGATCTCTGGATGTCGTGTTTTGGGGCCTGTAGCTGTCATGCTCGGCCTGTTCTGACCAGGGCGTTTGTTCACGCTCTGACAGCTCCAATAAAAGTGTCCGTGTCTTCTGTACCGGCACTTCCCTCCAGCAGGAGCCGGGCAGGACGCGGGCGCAGGAGCGTCACCGTGTCTGACTGTCGCCCGGAGGTCTGTCCCTTCATCCTGACCTCTGCGGGAGCCTCTGGTTGGAGCTGATTGGAGGGGACAGGTGGAGTCACAGGCGTAGCAGGGTGCAGCGTGTCAATGAGGCCGAACTGCTAAACTAAAAGTAGTGATGCTACTAACTTAACCACATTTTTCAGTAGGGTATCTGCAGCTCAGCTGATTTCAAAATGGTGTAGTTCACATTTTAGAGAATTAAGAATTAAAGGGTTAGTTCACCCAAAAATGAAAATTCTGTCATTAATTACTCACCCTCATGTCGTTCCACACCCGTAAGACCTTCGTTCATCTTCAGAACACAAATTAAGATATTTTTTATATGAATCTTTTGTTTCAAATCAGTGGTTCAAAGCGTGTGTCAAACTGCCAAAGTCATGTGATTTCAGTAAACATCATAAGCGTTTCGAAACGTTTCAAAATTTTAACGGTTCACCACTAGGGGGCAATTCATAGATTCGTTAAGCTTCGAAGCTTCATGAAGCAGTGTTTTGAAATCGCCCATCACTAGATATTGTTGAATAAAGTCGTTATTTTGTTTTTTTGGCGCACAAAAAGTATTCTCGTCGCTTCATAACATTAAGGTTGAACCACTGTAGTCACATGAACTGTTTTAAATATGTCTTTAGTAGCTTTCTGAACATCTGAAAGTGTTTATTATCTTGCTGTCAATGGAGGCCTCACTGAGCCATTGGATTTCATCAAAAATATCTTAATTTGTGTTCTGAAGATGAACGAAGGTCTTACGGGTGTGAAACGACGAGGGTGAGTAATTAATGGCAGCAATTAATGAATTTTCTTTCTTGGGTGAACTAACCCTTATATATACATTCTATATACATATGGATCAAAACCACATTACATAAACCAGCCATCTATTTCTGTGCAAAATGGCTTTGGATGGTTTATTTAGTTGAATGGTAGACGCTGGTAACGAGGTCACCTTCGTTTCAGCTTGAATTCATTGTGAATCTCCTGCAGTAGTTTCTGTCAAGAAGTCCCCTTTTCTATAGTTTTCACATCGTCATGAAATATGCACAATGCTACGCCCGCTAACGGCTCCCGCTAGACCGGTGCGCAATAACTTCCTCCACCTGATCAATGCTCTCGTCGGTTGTAATACGCCTGTTTTGGTGGAGAGTGGGAAAGCAATTAGATTATGGAGCTAGATGTGTTGGTTTCCCCGCTTCGCTGCAGCGGCAGGGCTGTTTGTTTAATAAATGTCCTTGTGTGGTCTGCAGGCCCCCAATCATTCTCTTCTACTTGTGCAACTGTTTTAGTTAAAGCAGCAAATTAAAGTCCTTAAACTTTTAGACAAATGGAAAGAACCAGTAAATACATTTTCCATTATGCAGTCTGATGAGAATGGGCGTGTTGTAGTAATTAGTTTTTAGAGGCACATTGGAATCATCAATGCTATGCAAAGGAAAAATTGTGTTTATTTGAATTTTCAAAACATTCAGTCCTTTTGATGAACAAATTGTGACCTTATATCATAATTAGCCCCTATATATAAAATACCTCATTTAAAAAAACAATCTTATACATATACTATATACACACACATACATATCTATTTCTGTGCTATATATATATATACATATATATATACATACACGTGTGTGTGTGTGTATATGTACAGTACATTCAGTGCTGTGCATATATACACTATATATGTGTGTATATGTTTGTGTGTGTGTGTGTATATATATGTGTGTGTATATATATGTGTGTGTATATATATGTGTGTGTATATATATATATATATATATATATATATATATATATATATATATATATATATATATATATATATATATATATATAAACACTAACAGAACAGAGATTGGCAGTTTAAATGAGTGTGTGTGTGTATATATGTATGTGTATTTATATATATATAATACCTCATTAAAAAAAAAATCTTATACATATACTATATACACACACACATACATATCTATTTCTGTGCAATATATATATATATATATATATATATATACATACATAACACGTGTGTGTGTGTGTATGTGTATAGTACATTCAGTGCTGTGCATATATACAGTATATATGTGTGTATATATGTTTGTATGTGTGTATATGTGTGTGTGTGTATATATATATATATATATATATATATATATATATATATAAATATATAAATAAACACTAATATAACAGAGATTGGCAGTTTTTAATGACTGTGAGTGTGTGTATATGTATATATATATATATATATGTATATATATATATACACACACACACACACATATACATATATATATATATATATATATATATATATATATATATATATATGTGTAAACGTGTATATATATGTATATGTCATTAATATTTTTCGGAATTTTTTGAATTTTAAATACTTAATTTGAGCGATCCTTTTTTCTTTTCTTACACCATTGTGATTTTCAAAAATAAACTTAATTCAAGATATATTTTCTTAAAACATGTTTTTATATTATTTAATGGATGTTTAGATATTTACTTGGAAAAGAGACAAACATACTTGTTAAGCATTTTTTTTTTTTTGTTGCGACACCTTAAGGGTGTTTTTCATGCATAATCTGATCGTTTCTTTCTTGTCTGACCGGAGTACTTCATTTTCTAGCATCTTTACATCTTTTCAATGACCGGTGGGTAGACGTTTATATCCTGCAGTGGTGTGCGAAACCATGATTTCTCATTCTGAAAGTCACAATAACCTCTGCCACAGAAAGAGAGTAAAAAAATAAATAAATAGCAGGAAAAGAATAGCAGGAAAAGTTGGTGTGCTGCAATCACATGAACAGGCGTGACAAATAGAGCTGCCAGAGAGAGCCGAAACATTTCATGCTTGTTAACTCAGAGAAGCCGCTTTTTCCCACAGCCACAAAAGGGGGATTTTACTTATTATCAGGTTCAAGACTTTGATACTAACCTCAAGCCTGTTTTAAGCCCATTACGGCCCTGCTCCCCACGCACATGCGGTGAAAAGACACGAGCGACTGCATGAAAGCGCACTCGAATGAGAGAAGGGAGTCGCTCTGACACAGAACATCGCTGAAGTTCAAAGACAACAGAGGAGCGGAAACGCTCCAGTTCAGGCTTATTTACGGCTGGAGACATTTTCAGGTCTTTCTAACCTTTCATTTGTCTTACAGAGCGACAGGAGGGTCAGCAGGAATAATAAAGATAAGAGCATGGTCGGCCAGAGATGCAAAATTCTTCAGTGGTTCAGCAAACCACAAGATTTCACTTTATTTAGCACAACGCCAAAATTGTTTATCGTGCAGAAGTTCGAGTGTGTTTGCATGCACGATCTCAGACTGGATTTGCTTAACACCCTTGACAGCGTATAAGGTCATGTAAATATTTTAAACAGTGTTGATTTATCAGATAAAGGTCATAAATGGTTTAATCAAAACCTAATCAGCCTGATCTCACTGCATGTAAACGCATTTAACAGCTTGTGCAGCATGACAAGTCTCATGTAAACCTTTTATTTATTTTTTTGCATAAGCTGATCTGTGTTTTGTTGTGCATGTACACACTGAATGATATTGGATTAATATTACCATGTAAATGCATGAACAACAGCATGAACAAAGTGTAATTTACCACTTGAAACAAATGCTGGGATAAATATTGTATTAGTATTAGCCATATTACTGAATGACAGATGAATTTGCACCAAAATACTGTAGCCTTTGACATGCATGAACTTTTGAGGAACTGTCAAAGCTTGGTTGGTCCTAATTGTAAGCTTTATTTTTTAAAATGTACACACAACCGCCGTCGCCATAAATAAATCTGCAGCTTGCCAAATGCCCGCCACTTTATTTTCTCCAAAAGAAGCTGTCAAGTGACTTTCACACATCCGGCGGTGAAACTTACAGGTTTTACATTAAGTGCCTCGTGAGCACCAGGTGTGTGAGGGGCTGTAATGAATTCAAGTCTTCCTCTCATGGCTGATCGCTCACGCCGCGGCGGGTTTGTTAGTAGAGGCATGTCTAAGGGCGTCACGTGTGCCGTTATCTCAGTGTAGTGGTGATAAATCGTACATACCCTCCCTCGCATGCATGTCTGATTATAAATGAGAGTCGTGAGTGATTCGTCCAATGCTAGCCTTGATGCTAGCACTGGAATTTGACCCTTGTAGTTTCTCTTTGACGTATTGAGTGCTTAGATTCACTCTAAAGATTTCTGAAGGATCATGTGACACTGAAGAGTAGAGTAATGATGCTGAAAATTCAGCTTTGATCACAGGAATAAATTACATCTTAAAAATATATTAAATTTATATAAAATTTTCAGCTCTAACTCCAAGAGAACTACCAAACTTTGCTCAGACTCTTTTCTGATCCAACTTTTCATGAAACGGACTACGAAAAGTCCCATAGACCTTCATTGAGGGTGTCAAAACTTTTATACAATAACTCTAATAGCGTTTTTAAGCTCCATCCACCAAGTATCTATCACTAACAAAGCCTAGCAATTACCTTAGGACATGCATGCTAACTACCATATGCCAATTTATGCTAGCAGTGTGTTAAATCATGTTAGCAATATGTCAATTCATGTTAGCAGTGTGTTAAAACATGTTACAAACATGCTAATTCATGTTAGCAACGTGCTGAAATATGTTAATTCATGTTAACAATGTGTAAAACATGCTAGCAACATGCTAATTCATGCTAACATGATAATTCATGTTAGCAATGTACTAAAACATGGTAGCAACATGCTGATTTATAATAGCAATGTGTTAAAACATGTTAATAACCTGCTAATTTATGCTAGCAATGTGCTGAAACATGTTAACATGTTAAATCATGTTAGCAACATGTTAATTCATGCTAGCAGTGTGTTAAAACATGTTACAAACATGCTAATTCATGTTAACAACGTGCTGAAATATGTTAATTCATGTTAACAATGTGTAAAACATGCTAGCAACATGCTAATTCATGCTAACATGATAATTCATGTTAGCAATGTACTAAAACATGGTAGCAACATGTTAATTTATAATAGCAATGTGTTAAAACATGTTAATAACCTGCTGATTTATGCTAGCAATGTGCTAAAACATGTTAACATGTTAAATCATGTTAGCAATATGTCAATTCATGTTAGCAGTGTGTTAAAACATGTTACAAACATGCTAATTCATGTTAGCAACGTGCTGAAATATGTTAATTCATGTTAACAATGTGTAAAACATGCTAGCAACATGCTAATTCATGCTAACATGATAATTCATGTTAGCAATGTACTAAAACATGGTAGCAACATGTTAATTTATAATAGCAATGTGTTAAAACATGTTAATAACCTGCTGATTTATGCTAGCAATGTGCTAAAACATGTTAAATCACGTTAGCAACATGTTAATTCATGTTATCAATGTTAAAACATGATAATTCATGTTAAATGTGTTAAAATATGTTAGCAACATTACCAATTCATGCTAGCAATTTTCTAAAACATACTAGCAATGTGCTAACTTATGCTGGCAATGTGCTAATTCATGCTAACAAAGTGCTAAAACATGCTGTATTGCCTTCAGAACCTTCAAACTTTAAAGCTGCAGTCCATAACTTTTGGCACTCTAATGGTTAATAAACAAAACTGCATGCGTCTTGCAGAAGAACATTGTAGCCGGAGTTACTTCTCTCTGTTTATGTCTATGAAGAGTCACGCAGGTCTGAGCTACTCCGCAGCGGTGGCGACCTGTACCAGTCTAAAAAAGTCTGAATATAAATGCTTATTATAAGTGTACCGTAGTGATTGGGGATAAAAGAAAAAGTTATGGACTGCATCTTTAAGCGTTAAAACTACTTTAAACTGAAAACGTTCAAACTTCAAGCTTTTAAAACTTCTACAAACTTTCTGGTCAGGCTTCCTCAAGTCAACGTCAAAGTTTGTTTTTGGACGCACTTTTTTTAAATCTAGTTTTAAATTGTAATATTATTGCATAATATTACTGTTTTTACTGTATTTTTGATCACATAAATACAGCCTTGGTGAGCAGAAGTCTTACTGACCCCAAACTTTTGAACAGTAGTGAATCTCAGCATTTGTTAAGTGGCAAATCTAAAAATATCTTCTTCAGTTTAAAGTGTTAAATGGTGAGAACATGGGATATTTATTTGGCTTTTTTGGACTAACAGCCACATTAGCCCAAACACTTCACAGACAAACGCACATTCAGAACCATAAACTTACACACACTCAAAGCTGAAAATGCTGTTATCTCTGCCAACACCAGGGGACCACACAAACCCTCCGTTTCTCTTTGTTTGCATCTTCAGAGTGCGTTTGTGGCTCCGCTGTGCTGTGTTATTATTGATCTGGGTTCAGATGAAACCCGACTGCTCTTTAACAGCCGTGTTGATTTAAACAGCATGTTGAACTCCGTTACGTCGATATCCAGTGCAGATGAATTATTAAACGCAGCTTTAAAGGGCGCTGTGTTTTTGTATAAAGTATTTTTATATAAATAGCATCCCTTTGTAGATAAACAGCTCTATGCTCATTATAGTAATTGGGAATAGCCGTTAGAAGTACACAGAAAAGATTTTTGATTTTTTTCTGCATGTACTAAACTTGCTGCCTCAAAGCAAACCCATTGTAGGTGGTTTCCAAGGCGTTGCTATGATGTTGTTAATGGATTCGGAGTCTTATTTAGTGCATTGATGTGTGATTGGTATGATGTTCTTGATGATTGCTATGTGGTTGCAAAGGTCATTTGTAGCAGTTTCTAGGAACAATTTCTTTGCTAGGGTCTTGCTGGGTGGTTGTTAGGGTGTTCTGAGCCATTTTTAGAAATTGCTAAGTTGTTGCTAACTATTTGCATTTTTAGCAGTTGTTAGCATTTTGCTAGGGTGTTCTGAGTTCTGAGCTTTTGTGTTTGAGCCACTTATAGAAGTTGGTAGGTGGTTGCTAGGGTGTTCTGAGGCATTTTTAGTAGTTGCTAGGGTGTTGCTAAGTATTTGCATTTTTAGCAGTTGTTAGCATTTTGCTAGGGTGTTCTGAGTTCTGAGCTTTTGTGTTTGAGCCACTTATAGAAGTTGGTAGGTGGTTGCTAGGGTGTTCTGAGGCATTTTTAGTAGTTGCTAGGGTGTTGCTAAGTATTTGCATTTTTAGCAGTTGTTAGCATTTTGCTAGGGTGTTCTGAGTTCTGAGCTTTTGTGTTTGAGCCACTTATAGAAGTTGGTAGGTGGTTGCTAGGGTGTTCTGAGGCATTTTTAGTAGTTGCTAGGGTGTTGCTAAGTGGTTGCTAAGATGTTCGGGACCATTTTCAGGAGTTGCTATGGTGTTCTGAGCCATTTCCAGCAGGTGAAGACTGTTATGGTTTTCTGAGCCATTTCCAGCCATTTCTAGGATGGTTGCAAAGGTGTTCTGACCCATTTTGAACAGGTGTTATGGTTTACTCAGCAATTTTCAGCAGTTGCTAGGGTGTTGCTAAGTATTTGCTAAGGACATTTTTAGCTGTCGTTAGTGTTTTGCTATGTAGTTTCTAGGATGCTATGAGCATTTTAGCAGTTGCTATTGTTTTTGAGCCATTTATAGAAGTTTGTAGATGGTTGCTAGAGTGTTCTGAGGCATTTTTAGTAGTTGCTAGGGCGTTGCTATGTGGTTGCTTAGATGTTCTGGACCATTTTTAGGAGTTGCTATGGTGTTCTGAGCCATTTCCAG
This sequence comes from Elopichthys bambusa, assembly GCA_037101425.1. Taxonomy (NCBI): domain Eukaryota; kingdom Metazoa; phylum Chordata; class Actinopteri; order Cypriniformes; family Xenocyprididae; genus Elopichthys; species Elopichthys bambusa. Next base: position 45,075,928 of record CM074433.1, read on the forward strand.
CAGGTGAAGACTGTTATGGTTTTCCAAGCCATTTCAGCCGTTTCTAGGGAGTTGCTAAGTATTTGTTAAGGACATTTTAGCAGTCGTTAGCATTTTGCTATTTAGTTTCTAGAGTGTTCTGAGCATTTTAGCAGTTACTATTGCATCTGAGCCATTTATAAAAGTTGATAGGTGGTTGCTAGGGTGTTCTGAGGCATTTTAGTATTTGCTAGGGTGTTGCTATTTGGTTGCAAAGGTGTTTTAACCCATTTTGAACAGGTGTTATGGTTTTCTCAGCCATTTTCAGCAGTTGTTAGGGTGTTGCTATGTGGTTGTAAATGTGTTCTGACCCATTTTGAACAGGTGATATGGTTTTCTCAGCCATTTTCAGCAGTTGTTAGGGTGTTGCTATGTGGTTGTAAATGTGTTCTAACCCATTTTGAACAGATGTTATGGTTTTCTCAGCCATTTTCAGCAGTTGCTAGGGTGTTGCTATGTGGTTGCAAAGGTGTTCTAACCCATTTTGAACAGGTGTTATGGTTTTCTCAGCCATTTTCAGCAGTTGCTAGGGTGTTGCTATGTGGTTGTAAATGTGTTCTGACCCATTTTGAACAGGTGATATGGTTTTCTCAGCCATTTTCAGCAGTTGCTAGGGTGTTGCTATTTGGTTGCAAAGGTGTTCTAACCCATTTTGAACAGGTGTTATGGTTTTCTCAGCCATTTTCAGCAGTTGCTAGGGTGTTGCTATGTGGTTGTAAATGTGTTCTGACCCATTTTGAACAGGTGATATGGTTTTCTCAGCCATTTTCAGCAGTTGTTAGGGTGTTGCTATTTGGTTGCAAAGGTGTTCTAACCCATTTTAAACAGATGTTATGGTTTTCTCAGCCATTTTCAGCAGTTGTTAGGGTGTTGCTATGTGGTTGTAAATGTGTTCTAACCCATTTTGAACAGATGTTATGGTTTTCTCAGCCATTTTCAGCAGTTGCTAGGGTGTTGCTATGTGGTTGTAAATGTGTTCTGACCCATTTTGAACAGGTGATATGGTTTTCTCAGCCATTTTCAGCAGTTGTTAGGGTGTTGCTATGTGGTTGTAAATGTGTTCTAACCCATTTTGACCAGATGTTATGGTTTTCTCAGCCATTTTCAGCAGTTGCTAGGGTGTTGCTATGTGGTTGTAAATGTGTTCTAACCCATTTTGAACAGGTGTTATGGTTTTCTCAGCCATTTTCAGCAGTTGCTAGGGTGTTGCTATGTGGTTGTAAATGTGTTCTGACCCATTTTGAACAGGTGATATGGTTTTCTCAGCCATTTTCAGCAGTTGTTAGGGTGTTGCTATTTGGTTGCAAAGGTGTTCTAACCCATTTTAAACAGATGTTATGGTTTTCTCAGCCATTTTCAGCAGTTGTTAGGGTGTTGCTATGTGGTTGTAAATGTGTTCTGACCCATTTTGAACAGGTGATATGGTTTTCTCAGCCATTTTCAGCAGTTGTTAGGGTGTTGCTATGTGGTTGTAAATGTGTTCTAACCCATTTTGAACAGATGTTATGGTTTTCTCAGCCATTTTCAGCAGTTGCTAGGGTGGTTGCAAAAGTATTCCAAGCCGTTTTAGCAGTTGCTATGAGGGTGCTAAGGTGTTCTGATTGCTAGCCCAAGTCTTTCTGATGTTCTGGTCTCTAGGTATGACTTAAGTGCCTCCTTCAATGTATGTCCTCCTTTAAAAAAAAAAAAAAGTAATAGTCATGCTTGCCTTAGGTATCTAATATATCGAATTAAGTCTCTCTCTATATATAAGAAAGACAAATAATGGTCATTAACAGAATGTGAATTGCAGCTGGAGTGGGATGCTTCAGTGTTTTCTCTGAGAGGTGGAGGTGCTCGGTTTACAACATCCGTCTCATCAGCCTCATTTTCTCTAATGGCGTCGGCTCATTTTAATGGCAGATATTCATTTGGTATCGTAACAACAGTGGCACCCATGGGACCGTAAACAGGGGTGATGGGAAAATCCTCGACATTTGTCAGAGCAGTGCAGTGTGTTTGACAATATATGAATTATTGATTAAACTGTTGAATTTTAAACGAGGGTTGTGTCGCGTTGAGGCACCTCAACATAAATGCAAAATTATGCACATTCTGGAAAAGATACTGACTGGGAAGTCTGTGTTTTACTTTTCAAGAATAAACCTGATTTGTTTGCTCTATATTGAACTATTCAAGTGAACACAAACCCATGCATCCGCTAAAAACAACAATAGTACAATCAGATCGACCCGATCGAAGGCTGTTTTTATGGCCTGATGGTGCTACACAATGGTGGCAGCTCTCCAGGAGGCCCTAGAGTCTCACACGGTCAGTTTGAGCCCGCCGCAGTGTTTACAGACCTCAGCCGGCTAAACTTAGCCAGGGCGACAAACCAGAATGCATCCTTGAGCTGATTGAATTAGCAGTCTCATTGTGAGAGTAAAAGACCTGGAGAACCGAAGGTAATTCTATTCTCAATCTAATTGCCCTCGGGGTCATTTGAGTGGCCTGTGGCAGAGGCAAATAATCTGTCCGTAAGGTCAGCATATCTAATACTGGCCGACAGTTTGATGGTGCTCTAAGAGAGCGTTTCTCCTCAGGGATCTGTTCCCACCGGTCTGTATCTTTGCTTGATTGAGCACGCTCTTAAAAATAAAGCCTCCAATTAGAGGATTTTACAGTCTGATGTCATACGAGAACCTTTTGAAAGGAAAATTCTGTCATGTTGTTTTTAAGCCAGTGTTAGTTTCTTTCTTTTGTGAAACACAAAAGCAGATGTTTAGTAGTGTGCCCAAGCTGCAAGGAGGACAAATGAAGTAGCTTTCATATTTAAAATAGTGTCCTCCTAACCAGATGTGAAGTGATGCCACAACATGCAATAAAAGGTATCTTTTCTATGTTAATCAGTTTTTGTCCTAACCAGCCATGATGGTCATATGATTTTCATTTACATTTATTTTAGAAACTGTTTCTATTTCATGCAACATCGTGGCTGGAACAACATACAATATGACAATGATAATCTCAGGTGATTATGTGCTTTATTTAATGTTAAAAGTGTCTAATGTGAGTTTGAATATATTTTTTCATGACATTTATAGTCATACTGAAAGCAACATTGGATAATAATCTTGAAAATAAATTAAAGGAAACAAGAGCGTTCATACTGTGACCTCAATGTGAACAGACAAGTTTATTCAATGACAAAGACTGGTTCAGCCATTTTTAATAATGTATTTTTAATATTTTTAACAAACCAATATTTCAGACTTTACAGAACCCAAAAAAATTTATTTTAGACTTTACAGAGCCAATATTTTAGACTTTAGAAAAGCCAAATAAACAATATTTTAGACTTTACAGAACAATTTTTGGACTTTACAGACCCCAGAAACCAATATTTTAGCCTTTATAGACCCATAAATCAATATTTGAGACTTTATAGAACAATTTGTAGACTTTACAGAACCCAGAAACCAATATTTTAGACTTTACAAAACAATTTGTAGACTTTACAGACCCCAGAAACCAATATTTTAAACTTTATAGACCCATAAATCAATATTTGACTTTACAGAACAATTTGTAGACTTTACAGAACCCAGAAACCAATATTTTAGGCTTTACAGATCCCAGAAACCAATATTTTAGACTTTACAAAACAATTTGTAGACTTTACAGAACACAGAAACCAATATTTTAGACTTTACAAAACAATCTGTAGACTTTACAGAACCCAGAAACCAATATTTTAGACTTTACAGACCCCAGAAACCAATATTTTAGACTTTACAAAATCATTTTTAGACTTTACAGACCCCAGAAACCAATATTTTAGACTTTATAGACCCATAAATCAATATTTGACTTTACAGAACAATTTGTAGACTTTACAGAACCCAGAAACCAATATTTTAGACTTTACAAAATCATTTTTAGACTTTACAGAACCCAGAAACCAATATTTTAGACTTTACAAAACAATTTGTAGACTTTACAGACCCCAGAAACCAATATGCTGCTCTGAAACACCTATAATGTAACACCTATAATGTAACTTCATTCACTTTTTAATCTCCAGAGAACCATGGTTGTTTTCCGAACCCAAGGTATTGTAGAAAATTTTTGAGGGTTGTGTGCATGTAGACCCCACTTTCTCGAGGGTTGCCCAGGTCTAACAATGAAAAGCCAGATCTGGGATGTGTCCTCCTGACCTCCAACTGTCCCTCACACACGGCTTACAGCAAAATGTGACCCATCTGACCCACACCTTCCTACTGGGAATTAGACTGGATCTCCAGGGCACCTAAGAACTCAATACATCTTCATCAGAGTGGGAGAGTTCAATTGAGAGCCATTAGTGGGGCTGAGAGTAAAGGTGGAGCAGCTGTTGGGTCTTCGAAAGGCTTGTTGCATCTTTTGTGTTTGGAGAGCCGAGGTGTCTGTTTCACGCCCCCTCCTCCTCCTCTCCGTCAGCGAGCAAGAGAGTCGAGCTGCTGTCTGAAGATAGAGCCGCTGTGGCTGTGAGATACGCCTCACAACATTAATTAGCAGCTCTCATTATAGCCCACGGCCTCGTCACTCTGTCGCATGCACACACACACACACATGCACGATGTTTCCCAAGGTCTCAATCTTCACAATACGCTTGAATATTCTTGTTTACCAAGTTGCTTTAAACAGTTCTGTGATTCATTCGGGTGAAAACAAACCTAAAGGGATTTTCAGCAAATAACATTATGAGTTGATTCGGCGCATTATTTAAAAATCGCACCCAAAGAAATGCGAATGCAATTTGTGCTTTATTAAAAATGACATGCAATCAGAATTGTAGTTCATGTCTGTTAGCTTTGAGGTTGTGTCTACTGCTAACATTGACAAAATACATTTTTAGTGGATACACATATTTGAAACTTTGTTTTTCAGGGACCAATCTTGTATTATTATTATTTGTCCAGTCACATGCTCTCTAAAATAAGGACGTTCCTCCCATAAAACTGATTTCAAGAGTTGTAATTTTGATGTGCATTAATGTCATTTGCTATACAAAGACTGTATGCTTTTTAAAGGCTATCTAAAAAGACAAACCCTTCGATATTTGACATCAACACAGGAAAGAAAATGGCATTCAAACCATCGCATGAGTCTGTGTAAGTGTAGGTCAGAGTGTTGGTAATCTCTCTTACATGAGCACACAGTTATACACTCGTCTGCCACTCTGTATCCCGTATCTCTGTAATACACTTTTCCTATATCCAGCCTTTCATTTCTCCGTCAGCCCATCTTTTCAGTAGAATGATAAAGGCAGGGGGTGTGTGACACAGAAAAACATACAGATGCTGAATGTTTCTGCTAAATCACTAGAAGTGCTTTCAAAAAGCCAATGTTTGATGCCCTGTGTTGGCCTGATGGGAAAAGCAGACCACAGCTGGAGTTCAGAAAATCATCTGCAGGTTTGGACACTTTCATTCGTCTGTGTTTCCTGTCACACTGTTGTGCTTGTAAGCACACGACAGAGCAGGTTAAAGGGTTAGTTCACCCCAAAATGAAAATTATCTTATGATTTTCTCACCCTCAAGCCATCCTAGGTGTATATGACCATCTTCTTCAGACGAACACAATCAGAGATAGAGATTGTGATTTAAAGAATTCTCTGTTTAAGGACTACAACAAACTGCTGGTAGGGACTACAACAAGCTTCTTCCCGGGTTAGTGACACCACTAACCCTAAAATTTACATAAACCCCACCCCCGAGAACACGCAACAAAGGCCATGTTGGGCTGCTTTAGAGAAGAGGAAGAGTTGTTGTAGTAGAGTGTTGTTGACATGCCGCCATTTTATGCCGGACTGCTTCACAAACGAGGGTCAATTCAACGCTGGATTTGCACAAAAGATTAACATGACGGCACATGCTAGTCGATGAGTTGAATCAACTCCACAGCGACTACATAAATTTATCCACTAACCATTCAGAAACGTCCTAAAAGTTGGAACTTCTTCCTGAGTCTCTCCATCAGTGTCGACTCCGGTTTGAACAATGTAAGGCTGAACACCATTTCTGACAATCCTCATTTTGGCTGCTTGAGATTCTCCAGCTTTGTTGGTGTTGAGCAACCGAAGCACAAGCGGTTAAAGCTCCACCCTCTTCTGGAAAGGGGTACGGGAGCAGCAGCTCATTTGCATTTAAAGGGACACACACAAAAATGGCGTGTTTTAGCTCACACCCAAATAGGAGAAAATTTGACAAGCTATAATAAATTATCTGGATGATAAAGATAAAGTAGCTCACGAGCATCCTTCAGAAACCTAAAATGACAAATGGGACACCCTACGGTCTTGTAGACTTCGCAATCATGCACATGCGGCAGCCATTGTAAGTACTTTGTAAGACTTGTTAGGAGGCTTATAGTCTCAGCCTCGGACTTCACGCCCACAGACCGTCGAATGAACGTCTGATGCAAAAGGAACACAAAATGGGAAACACTTCGGGAGTTTTGAAGTTGTCATCTGATTGGTTGAATTCTCCAGGATTTCCGCGTTCTTTAACAGTCCACCTGGAAACAAAGCCGTCGCCCCTCATGGAAAAAGAAATGAACAATGAACGCTGGATTTTCAAAAGTATGTGAAGTTTGCTGCGCCATTGTTGCAGCAAACTTGCGCAGCTTTCTTGAATGTATAATTTATTAGATGCACATCACCGGTCTGTTATCGTAGGCCCATCGATTTTACATTTTCACACCTCTAAACATGATGCGGAACAATACTAACTGTGATTGGTTACGCTACATATCGGTCAGACGTCCTCTTGGTCGGTCCTTGACCAATGAAAGCTGCGATGTCCAGCTTTCTGCCGTCAGTCTGAAGGTCTGGCTACACGAAACTAGGATGCTTATAACCGAACCAAGCGTTAACAAAGTTGGGGATATTTTAACATTTGAGGACAATCTAGTGTTTATTAAATGCTGTAGCTCCTAATAAAGGCCATTTATCAAACAGTGTAAACCCGAATAAGTTGGCGAAACTCCCTCTTAACATTTAATATTGCACAAAAAACATTATATAACACTTAATTTGAACATTTACTCTCCCTTTCGCATGCCATGGGCAAAGAATTCTAGAAAATAGAAATCCCAGTTTCAGTTAAACTTAAGTTCGTCCAAATGAAAAGAAATTAGTTGATAAAACTCAAAACAATGAAACAGTTCAGTTTACTTAAAATATATCAGTTCTGTGAACTCGAAAGAAAAAGAAAGTGCTAAATACCCATAAAAGTTCATTTGACTGAACTAATTTGTTTAATTTAAGTTTGTCCTACTCAAACCAATTGATTATTTTGAGTGTTAGGGTTTACAGTGAACTTTACAATCCATTATGTAATGACTTTTATGTCCGTATAGCAAAGCTGGCTGTGTTTTTAGATGTAATGTTGCCCAGTGGCTGTTTAGATGTTTACAGGTTGTCTTGGGATTTCATCATACAGCGGCTCTTTTATTGGAAAGTGACCTGATATTATTCTGATATCACGACATTTGACAGCTGCTGTTCTGATGAAATGTGTTTTTAATAAGGCTTTATTGCTGATGCATGAATAAATAATGCCGCCCGTAGTTTATCTTCATTGTTGGTTAACAATGTCCAATCTGTGCCCTTAAATTGCCGCTGAAGCCCAACATCTGTGCTTTTATTCTGAGCTGACACTGATGGAGGTCATTTATATCAGTTCAAAACTGTAATGTTGTTATAGAGGTGATATCTTTGTCTTACTGGTCGTATTATCCACAGCAGTGTCTGTCTTGTCCTTTATTTGACACGTGGAGCTTGTTTCTAAGTCAACTGTGAGCAGGTGCAAGTGTGTTTTGAGTGTGTATTCTGTGCAGAAATGTGTAATGTTCTTGCTGTTGGGAAAAACAATGCGTTTTGTGTGCAAATGCAGGAATTGCCAGGAGAGACGCGGTTCTGCCCTCTTCCTGTCCGTCAACACTTTCAGTGGCATTTAAACTTTTTGAAAGTGGACCTCAGAATAATATTAGTCAAGGATCAGGGCAATTGTCCAAGCGGAGACACAGGGACTTTTCCAAATCTCTCTTAAGCAGCCAAACACCAAGGTAAACAAGCAGAGAGATGAATGTTTAAAGATGGCCGTCGATGGACAGAACAGGTGTCATATTACAGTGAGCTATTTTCAGCAGGGAATGCAGTAATTGATTTTGTTTTTATAAACACACGCTGGTCCAGGCTGGAGTTTAGGGCTAAAGAAGTCCACAAACCTTGAGTGTAAATGTGCTTAATGCATTTTGATGCACTCACTGCCATTTTGTAATGTGATGCCTTAATATAAACCTCATTCATTAATCATCTCAGTACTGTGCCGATATATACTGTATGTTAGTTTGAGGGCGAGTTTATAATCATTTTCATTAATAAGACATTAACAAACATCATTACATTATATAATTCTTAAGAGATCATTAGCTAATGTACATGTAGATTAGAGATGTCACCCAGCTTTAATTTTCATATAGGCCTACAGTATCTGTATTTGAATGTACATAAACTAATGATCTGTTATGTTATATTTTGTTTCTTAATGATGATATAAGCATGAGTTATTGTCAAAGTTATTATGAGTCACCCACAATTTTTTACTGATTTAACCATTATCATAATACATTGTCTGATATATATATATATATATATATATATATATATATATATATATATATATATATATATATAGATCAGAAACCACTGATGTATTGAACATAGACTGAACATACATATATTTATATATAAATATATATAATAATATATTATAATAACATGAAATTATATTATTTTATTTTATTATATTATAGATTTTATTTATATTTTATTATATATATTTTTTTTTAACTGTAAAATGTTTACAAATATTATATATATATATTTAACAATAACATATTTATTATTTTTTAAATGTGTGTTCACAATATGTACTTTAATAAAATATTGTTTTAAATTGAATACATTTAATATTAATAGTATATTATTATTATATTTTATTATATTTAAACAAAGGTATTGTCAGCACAATTTACAGAACCAATATTAAATATTAAAATATATTTTATTAGTTCAGATATATTGCTGTATTTAGATTATATCATTTATTGACATTTAAAGTTAGGAACTGCAATATCATACAGTAATTCTTGTAACACCATAATGTATTTAATAACACTTTACAGTAATGTTCCATTAGTTAACATTAGTTTATGCAGTTACTAACAAACTGATCAAGACTTGGCAATATTTATTCATCTTTGTTAATGTTTGTTAATAAAAAGACTGTTCATTGTTAGTTCATGTACATTAAATAATATTAACAGATTTCGATTTTAATAATGTATATGTAAATGTCGAAATCAACATTAATATTAACAAATTCTTTATTTTCTTTATTTTAAGTATTTTCCATTGTTAGTTCATGTTAACAAATGGAACGTTATTGTAAAGTGTTACAATATATTTGTACAGTAAAGTTCTAAAAACCGCACTATATATTTTTACACTATATTAAAAACATTACAGAGCATAGAAACACTTTTTGTTGCCCTGTTCTCTTTAGAAATATAAATCTTTTTTTTTTTTTTTTTTTCTTATGTTTTATCCAATGTCTTGAATGGACAGTTTGGGGGTTGAGCGTGTAAAGGTTTGCGCTTGAGTACTGTTATCCTCTTTGTGCAGCAGTGGGCTTTATAAATCCAGATTATATATATATGTGTGTGTGTGTGTGTGTGTGTGTATCCGGCGGCTCTATGACCCCGCGGACTCCTCTCCACCTCCACCGTCCTCCTCCCTCTCTTTCTCTCTCTCTCAGCGCAGAGGAGCAGCAGGGAAGGAAGTTATTAGTGTTCTGCGCTCCAGTTCTGCGCTGTCGGAGGATATCCTTCTCCTTCCAACTCTCAAATTCCAAGGATTTTTCTGTTTTTCTTTCCCACTCCTCCTCCTCCTCCTCCTCCTCCTCTTCTTCTTCTTCTTCTCTCCAACTGGATCCGTCTATTTATGCGCGTCTTTGAGGGTTTTTTTCTTTTGCGCGCGCGTGCGTGTGTGTGTGTGTGTGTATGTATAGAATTACGCATCATCTCTGGAATCTCGATCCACTGTGATTTTTGAGGATTATTTTCCATCAACACTCGTTTTATGCAGAACTTTTCGCGCTTTTGCGCACGTTACCCGGACACTTAAAGGAAACCGGACTGTTTAGAGCGAACAATCGTGTAGCGTTTATCAGAACGGAAAGTTTTTCTTCTCTTTTCTTCCGCGCGAGGCACATCATCCGCTGTCACGATGGAGAGCGAATGTCTCCGCATATAGCGTGCCAAGTGTCCCTTCTGGGCTTACACGACCATAATAATCGCTATCGCGCATTTGAACGAACATTAAACTACCAGTTGAAGCTCAAACGAGCAGAAATCTCCAGACTGCGCGTGTTGGATTATCAGGAGGACACTAGAGGCTCCAGTGCTCTGCGCTTTTACGCACGTTCGCGCGCTTGGAGAGCGTCATGAATCTGCCGTCCGGAGACACTGTGACTTTATGTCCTCATCCTGAATCCCACTTCTCTGCCATCGTGATGTTTTGATGCTGTTCATTTTTGCTTTACAAATATGATGAAATGGCAGCCCCGGAAGAAGGTAAGCACGAGATCACATTTATGGGAGTGTTATGTGAGTTTGGCAGTAGATCAGGAGGGGAAGACCTCTGGATGAACATGATCTTGAAGGTTGTGCTGTGAATTTGTGTATTCGATGTTGAAATATTTGAGGTTTAATGATGCATTTCGTCCAAGTAGAGGATTTGTGGACTGGATTGCAGAAGAACATTCTCTACACCATGCTCGTGCATTAAAATGCTGTGGTTTTTCTTTTGTTAATGCATTTTATTCTCCATTTTACTTGTGATAGATGTGATTATGGTAATGAAAGTCCTTAAATGCAAAGTCACCTCAACCTTAAAGTCCTATCATACATGCAGGTCTGATAAATGCAGCAGTTACAGTCCATAAGTTTACTAGAAGCTCAATGTCTTTGCTGGTATGACATGGCCATTATGGCATTGCATATGCTTTGAATTACATTGTTTTCAGGTCTAAACGGCACAGATCGTTTGATGGTAGGAATCCGTGAGCTGTTTTGCTGTCTTATGTGCGTTTTGAATGAACTAAATGCTGAGTGTGCCATTGCCAGGGGCCCTTTGAACACCAGCCAAAACTCGTAGTTGCGTCTTCTTCTCCAGTAGAGGGCAAACATCTTCAGATCACAGGAACCTGCCTCCCTTCCCATGTTCTTGTGAGGAAAAAATAATAAATCCATGACATTGCTCTGCTTTTGTTTAAGAAAAAGATTTTGATTAGTTCACGTCGTGCTTGTAATTGTGTTCGCCGTATTGTTGTGTTCCCTAGATTAAAGGGCCTTAAATGGGTCTTTTGTGAATCAAAAGATGATGACGTTCAGCGAGTGAGTCACTGCTACAGCTGCCGAACACCTCTTAGGGTTTGTAAATAAGACCTCCGTGGAAGATAAAACCTGATACGCAGCTGGAGAGCGGCGTATGATCATGCAAACTTCAGGTTACTGCGCTGGCGTCTCCGTTTCTGCTCAGTTCATAGGCGACTTAAAGTCGTGATGTAACAAAAGAACTTGATTATTTCATTCTGTATAGAAGACGAAGACTATTCAGCACTCCCCGGCGGGAGTCAAATCGCATTCAGCTCGTTAGGGTCTCCACTTTTCTCCTCTAATGGAGGCATATTGTTTGGGGCTGCAGTTAATCAAAAGCCACCACAGGTCGCACTCGACTACAGACACGCTCGCAGAAACAGTCACGACAGGAATCGCAAGTTTGCAACTCTTCTGTGAAGTCTTGTAGTGCTATATCAGAGTGTTTGATAGGGGTGGAAACCTTTAGGCACTTCAAGATTTGATTCAGTTTTGAGTCGTGTTCTGAAAATGTTCATGATTCTTTTGGTTTTTCTGCAACAGTGTAGGTGTGCAAAATTACAATTGTCAGTGTGTATGTGAATGAATCCAGTCATTTGAGAATGAATCATGGTGTAGGAATTAATGTTAATTGATAATTTACTCACCCCCATGTCATCCAAGATATTCATGTCTTTCTTTCTTTCTTCAGGTGAAAAGAAATTGAGGTTTTTGAGGAAAACATTCCAGGATTTTTCTCCATATAGTGGACTTCACTGGGGTTCAACGGGTTGAAGGTCCAAATGTCAGTTTCAGTGCAGCTTCAAAGAGCTCTACATGATCCCAGACGAGGAATAAGAGTCTTATCTAGAGAAAAGATCTGTCATTTTATAAAAAAATATAAAGTTATATATATATATATATATATACTTTATATTATACTAACCACAAATGCTCATCTTGCACTGCTCTGCGATGCAACACGCATTACGTAATCATGTTGGAAAGGTCACGTATTAATAAATAAAGTAAATTATTTTTTTTTATTTTTTTTAAATATCCGACGGTTTCGCTAGGTAAGACTCTTATTCCTCGTCTGGGATCATGTAGAGCTCTTTGAAGCTGCACTGAAACTGACATTTGGACCTTCAACCCGTTGAACCCCAGTGAAGTCCACTATATGGAGAAAAATCCTGGAATGTTTTCCTCAAAAATCTTACTTTCTTTTTGACTGAAGAAAGAAAGACATAAACATCTTGGATGACGTGGGGGTGAGTGAATTATCAGGAAATTTTAATTCTGGAGTGAACTAATCCTTTAAGGTGAGGCTTTGGCATGGATGAGGGTCTTTTAGGGCTCTAGACGGGAGGGATCGCCCAGGTTTTGGCACGGTCACACTTACAGTTGGCCGACTGCTCACATTCTTTTCTGAGTTGGCTCAACACATTTCCGACAGGGTTTTGCATTGCTGCCATTCAGAGCCGGTGCTAGACTTCTAGGGGCTCTAAACAAAACTTTGTCATAAAAACCCAACACAATCTCACGGCAATGAGTTTTGCTGAATTGGTGGCTAATTCGCATGATCTCATTTGTACATTTTCATACGACCTGTTTAAACCCCAGTGACTGGTAGGTTTAGGGGCGGGGTTAGGGGTGGTCTTTCATAAAGAGATTCATTTAAAAATCGTAAATTTTTTGTACAAATTAAATTGTTATACGAAATCGCCACCTCATAAAATAGTTCCCGTGAGATGGGGTTAAAAAACTCCAAAATAACCCCCAACCCTTTTAATCTGTTCTTTCAGAGCAGTTTCACAACAAACAGTAAGTTGAAACATTCAGTAATGCTATAAAAAATAAATGCTGTTCTTTTATTTAATTCCTTTTCTATTCATCGAAAATCCTGAAAAAAATATGTCAGTTTCCACAGAATATGAAGCAGCTCAACTGTTTTCAACATTGATAATAATGTTTCTTTCATATTAGAATGATTTCTGAAGGATCCTGTGACACTGAAGACTGGAGTAATGATGCTGAAAATTCAGCTTTGCATCACAGAAATAAATTACATTTGAACATATATTCACATAGAAAACATTTATTTTAAATCATAAAAATATGTCACTGTTTTTACTGTATTTTAGATAATAAATAAATAAGTGCTGCCTTTGTGAGCTTTCAAAAACAATCTTTCCGTCCACCAAATGTAAAAAGTCAGCTTGAGGTCTTTTTAAACTGATTTATCGCTTTTATTCAACAAGCCACTCGATTTGGTGAATAATTCATGTCTGTAGCACATACTGAATTTTAGTATTTAGCCGCGTTTGGGTTGGTTGAAATCGCAAACCGTTTTTTTTTTAAGTCTTTGCTATCTCAACACCATCCTTTAGTGCAAAGTTTGTAGCTCTTGGTACCATGTTAAAGTAGATCCTCACTCATAAACCTCCTTTATTTTTCTTTATCATCTTGTTTTTGTATCTTCCCCCTGCCTTTGTTTAACTAGTGTTTGTCCTACATGCATCTCTCTTTTGCCCTTTCCGGTATTAAGATATAGCACCAAAATTCAGCTTCCAGCTTTTAAGACACTCATAGTAATAGTCTTTTACTTAAAAACTGGGTCTGTTCTTGTGTAGTCCCTAAAGATGAATCCCATATTCGGCTCTGTGCCGTGGAGATCAATAAAGCGTCTGAGAAACTCGCTCAGAGTTTGCCGAAGACCTCTCGGGTTCCTGTGCTTCGGATTTTATTACACTAATATGTTCAAAAGCACTTTATATTTTCCCAGCGCCACTGTCGGAGCGCTCCGATAACGCTCGTAGAAGGAAAGACTTTGTTTACCGTGGATTACAAGGATTACGGCGCTCTCGCTCGCTCTCCCGGTATCACTACCTCAGCAGATTAAACATCCCATCCATTACTCACTCAGAGAGGCTGCGGCCCTGTGGTTATCTATTACGGGGGGCAGATGTACAGGGTACTTATTCTTCGTGTCAGGGCGGCTGATTCAGGCCTGTGGAGGCCCAGTGAGCCCGCTAATTCTCTCTAACGCACGCTCTTTTAATCATTTAGGTGTGAATAATATGGAGATGATGAAAGTTGTTGAAAGACAAGAACCTGGGTGAAGTTTTCTGCTTTCTGGGGCATTGGCGATGAAAGCGGCGGCAGAGCGAGGAGCTCATCATTGACGCTCTCAGAATGGGTTTTATTTTTAGCCAGCTTTGTTTCGTTCCATCTAGTGCTGTGCTGACAGAAACGAAGCGTTTGTTTGAAATGTATTGCTCCGTTTTTGGATGCAAGACTGTATCGATACTAAGTTAATAATTGTATTTATGATTTGGGGTTGTTTTAGCTTTGTTTTCAAACAACAAAAGTTGTCAGAAGTGTATATACACCAGGTATTTGCCAATTCAGAGATCAACCAATCCTTACGCTATCAGTAAGATTTGGCTCCGCCTCTGAAACAATTTTCCTTTTCCGATGACATCACCAAGCCCTCTTCATTTACGCTCTAAAAAGTAATTTAGGGAACCTGTTACCACAACTTAAATAAATGCACGGTTGCAAGTTAAAAATTCTAATTTATTGTTTTAATTAAGTTGCAAACATTATTTTGTAGAGTTCTGTTGACATAATAATGTTGAATATTACATCAACTTAATATTGAGTGTAATTTAAACTCACATTTCTGCATTAATTGGCTTTTTTTTTTTTTAAATTAAGTTGTAGTAACGTAATAAAATTGTCTTGATAACTAACTTCAGAAATTAGGCAGGGGATTTCTAGTTCCCATGCTTTGCATTAGGACTGGATAAAGAGAATAAATGTTTTTTAAATTAAGTGTTATTTTTATGTGTTTTTTAGTGAAGGGAAAGATCTGTTAGTGTTTAATGCTGTTATGTTTGACATTTAAAAGCGTTTTTGTGGTTACCATTGTGCTGAAGAGTAGAAACATGAAGGTAAACACTACACAGACTCTATAAGCAATGACTGCACTAATGCCAGTGACAAGTAATATCTCATTTGTTCACTAAATGTATGTTAAATAAGTTGTATTAGCATGTGCTATGGTAGCTGTTGATTTGAACTGAAATCGATCAGATTCATTGGTTCCAACAACTTTGAGCGAATTGATTGAACTTAAAAATTTGTGTTTATGCTACAAAATATTAAGTTGTAGCTTTTTGGTGGAACGTAAATTCAATGAAGGTTGTCATAACTTAAAAAATTATGCAAACTGTTGCGTTAATTATTTTATTTATTTATTTTTTTTTTTTTTATAGAGTGTACAACTTCTTTCCTCCAATCACATGCTGTATTTTGGTTTGTAACGCCAGTCTAATCAATAAATTTATTATCATCAAATATCCTTTTTCGGTCTCATTTTAGAAGTCAAACCTTGCTTCATGAAAATAACCCTGGAATTCTTTGCATACTACAATTTCTAAACAATGAACGTTCTGACACTGTTGTTAAAGGTGGCAGGGATAGCTAGAGATAGTTAATATCTTCCCATTTTTTTCTCTCTCTCGGTTTAATAAACGATACTCCAGTCCGATGTGATTTAGCGACAGATTCACTGAAGTGGGCTTAACCCTTATCGGAGGCGATACTCCTGTGCTAAAACCTCGTTTAGCAGCTCTTAACCTCTGGGGAGCTGCAAAACCTTATCTCCATTTGATTCCTGCGTTATTTATTAGATCTCTGCGGGGAGGCTATCGTTCTCTCACCATTATATCCATCACCGGAGTATCCCGCGGCATCTAAAGTCTCGATGACAAACATGCTATCGTCTTCCGCACCTGTTTGGTTGGTATGTGGCCGCATTCACCCTGATTTCTGAATTTGACTGAACGTTTCCTGGGTGTGCGTAAGGTAACCGGAGCGCTGTGAGGATCTTGATGAGGAAGGTGTTTTGAAGAGCCTCCCGTGATGAGAAAGGAAGCTCTCAGAGAGACAGGTGGATGATTAACCGTCAGCGGCGAACACACCTGCTGGCTTTGATTTGCCAGCGTATTTACAGCCTTCCACGATGGGCTCGGAATCAGACGGGCAGACTTGCTGCGGGTCTCGCGGCTCACCTGCGTGTGAATGCTTAGCGGCGTTTTGAGGAGCTGGCAGGGGGAGTTATTAGGCAACCTTGAATAGATTCCCTCTGGTTCTCATCTTTCAGCCGCTGACACCAGGATGAACTTCCTATTCTGGTTGTTCCCTCTGGTTTTTCACCTCCCAGATTGGCTCATTTTTCCTGCAAGATGCTGTGCGCAACACAAGCTTCCATTATAACACAAACGCTTTTGAGATATTTAATGCACAGCCCTTTGCTAAGCTCCGCCCACCTTGGTTACTGTTGCTAAGATATTCTTTGTAGAATCCCCCATAGGAATGAATTGGAGATTTCTGTGTACTGTTTAAAAGGTGGTACAAATTGGAGTATCATGTCTAAAACAGAGGAAAAGTTCCAGAAGAGTGAGTTCCATCTTTATGGGAACTATCTTCACCAATTCCTTCCCCTCTTGAGCAATATTTAGAGCGTTCAATATTTTGAAAAAGCAGTTTGGCAACTTTTTAAAAAGAACTTCAAGGTGCAAGGAGTGTTTTTGCGCCACCAGACTGTACTAGGACACTTCAACTATTATAAAATCAACCCATTTTACTCCCATAATGTGACCCATTTCTAAGTGAAAAAGGATATTTGATGAGAATGTAGGGCGATCAAGAAACATTGGCGTTACAAACTAGAAGAAAGCATGTGACTGGAAAAAAAGAACTGGAAAATAAGAAAAGGAAAGTCATTTCACAAGTTGAGCAAATGAAAGATTATGAAATAATTCTGTGGAATAATGTGCACTGATGAATTGTTCACAATAAGATATTCGTATGGAATGTCCCATAGAAATAAATCATAGATTTCATGAAAAGTGGTAAAAATTGATTGGGTATTATTATTTTTATGTGGCATTGCAACACATTTGTATCTGCTGTTTTTCTTTAAAGAAGTTCTACCCAAAAATTCATGTTTCAGAAGTCAGGTTCAGAATTGGTTATAGTACTGAATCTGCCCTTATTAGGGTATTAAACTATATCTTATTGGAAGTTTAAAATGGAAATTGGCTTTACGTTGGTTCCATTCTTGCCTGGAGGGTATTTCACTGTAAAGATTGGGAATAATTATTCTTCTGCTGCTCTTGTAAGTTATGGGGTACCTCAGGGCTCTATTTTAGGGCCGTTGCTTTTTTTCTCTATACATGATTCCACTGGGAATATGCTATATTTAATAAATTTGGCATTTCACATGCTGATGACACGCAGTTGTACCTGCCTTTTAAAGCAGGAAATAATGCAGCTGAAAATTCTTTGCTGAAATGCCATGAGGAGGTGAAATGTTGGATCACCTCAAATTTTTTAATGTTAAATGACAAAAAGACTGGAATTGTGCTTTTTGGGGAAAAAAGCAGATTGTTTACTCCAAAAACGAGTTTTCATCCTGTGTAGAGTCATGCCACTTAGGCATAATTTTTGATTCTGAGCTCAAATTCGATCGTCAAATAAACACAGTAGTAAAAAAATAGCTTTTCAGTTGAGGAGGATTGCAAAATTGAAGTCAGTTTACAGGATTTACAGGATTACAAGTGCCCTGGCAGCAACATTTTACCACATTTTTGTAAAATTGTGTTTAAAACTATCCAAACACACTATAAAGCAAAAGTTTGCCTGATGTTTTTAAAGCAAAGCTTAGAGAAGGATCATTTATATCAGCCGTGATGTCTCTGAACTGTATCTGATTGTGTTTCAACCAGATGCTACAGCATCTAATATGACTGATAATGCTGTTGATTGAAATCAATGTAAGCTGCCCCCTGGAGCTCATTAGATAGATGAAGTGTGTGTGTGTGTGTGTGCAGCTCAAAACTGAACATTCAGATTGCAAGATAAAAAAATACTCCATAGCCTACTATTATCTCTGCATTATGTATTGTGCTTACTGTACAGTTTTTGTGTTTGCATCAAAAACCCTGATGACCTACTTCATTTGCCCAAATCTGCAGTAACCAGAGCACACTGTGTGCAAGAGTATATCTTGAGGCAATGCACTCAACTTGACCTTCCATTTCCAGTGTGACGAACGAACCAGAGCTGTGATTTAACATCTCCATGACTCATTACTAATTCATTTTTCACTAAATTGGATTAAAATGCAAAATAACTTTACTTCTGATATGATAACTGGACGCCACTTGCTGTATTAAACAACATGGTCATGCAGCATGTTTTGAAACGTTCATACTGCATGCATTCGAGGGAATAGGCAATATACAGAACCTATGGTGCAGTACGCAGCAGGCCTAAATAGTATGCTAGTATTCAATTCTGAGCTTTTACATTTGGCATGGACGTTTCTTCATGTAATGACTTTGCTGATTGCTTTTGATTAGCACGTGTGTGTATGAACGCATGCGGCGTGTAGATAGTGATAGAGGCCAAAAACGCTCTTAGTCAGACCCTCGAGCAGACGCAGAGCCGCATGAATAAACATGCAGGACCATTCTGCAACACATTTCCCAGTGTGATCAAGTGGAAAAACTGCTCAAATGCAGCAGCCTGGGAGGATCCGGCATTCAGACCCGCTGTAGCGCAAGCTCATCCGCACTACAAAGACAAACACAGCCGTTTGATCGTGTCTCTGACCTACTATTCTCTCGCGGAACCGGCTCAATGTGCTGCTTTATTTTCAGCTGATTACGTTTGATGCAAAATAAGGCGACCGCGTAAAGGTGGGCGAATGACCAAAATTAGTCATTTTATATCACAAACATACTATTGCCAGTTTTTTCCCGCCCTTGCATTAACCTTTTTGAGTTTACTTCACTTTGAGCCATTTCACACACGCACACTAAAATGAAATATTGATTTTCATCAAAGCAGAAAAATATTGAGGTGTTTATTTTATTAGCCGTATTTCCCAGTCCTACTTTTTTGCACTTTGTTGTGTCTGTAGTCTTCTGTTAGCAATTATATGTGATGACACTGACCGAGAGATGATCGATTATGGCAAAAATCATATAATCAATACTGAAATCGTGATTATTGGTGGATGATATGATCAAAGACTTAATTCATTATATGAGTCATTTTAAATAGCAGTGAAATTATCGATACTTCAGGAGAAACTAATACTAGGTTAACTAATGTAAGTAAAAGGTCCTCAAAACAGTTACAGAACAAAGAATAAGAACAAAGAAACGAATTACAAACAAAACCGACAAATAAATGCAACAGAACAAAAATACAAATTAAATGGTATTCAGGTAAGTAATAGCCTACAACAGAATTTGAATAAAGTAATCAATGTAAAATAACACCGCTGTATACATTAAAAATACAGAAGTTGATTTTATCTTTGATTAACATTAATGACTGCAGCAGGTTTATTAGGCTGCTCTCACTTTAAGAGCTGGACGGATCTAATATACTGTTACATGTGTTTTCTTTCTCAACTGTTTACATTAATTTAAGACATAACCGACTGTGTTTACGAGGATACTCGCCAAAAATGGCATTTCAACATTTTTGTGTGTAGGCTATTTGACCGTTTTGGTATAAATAAAGTGGGTTTAACGTTTGCTACATCAGAATTTATTCGGAAAATGTGTTTCCATCTCCCATTACTCGCATTAATTCTTTTTTCGCACAAGTCAAAAACCACCTGAAGCGAGTGTAAAAACTTTTTTTTTTTTTCACTCGTTTCTGATGAGATACTTCAAAATGCGCATAAAAACAGGGTGATGGAAACGTAGCTAGTGTCTCTTTCGCGGCACTGTTTAATATCAAGCACGTCCCGCAGTTTAGCAACAGTAGACTGCATTTTATTCGGCTGATTTGGATGTCAAGTTCGGCTTAGGGAGGAACGAAAGTGTGAAGGAAAGGAAGGTGCGCAGGATGGAATACGGCAGCGGCACAATAATCATTTTACGTCGATTATCTTGGTTTCGTAATCGTCAAAAGCCGAAATCGAAAATCAGTTACGACTAATCGCACAAGCCCTACACTGACCCAAATGTCATGAAGTTTGCAGCGGCCAGTCTTCTTTTTGGCGGGATGTTGTAAATGTGAGTGAAACACACATGAGGCCTCTGTCACATTGTAGAAAGTGCTGTAGAAATGATATTTGCCAACTCTTTTTGTTCTCCCTTGCGTTTCAAGCCTGTCCCTGCCACAGCAGCAGCGTGTTCATCACCTGCCAAACGGAGCGAGAACGAGCGGCAGGCAGAGAGAGTCGTGAAGGGCAGAGGAGGAAGGGAAGGCGTTTGCTCTCAGTCGGTTCACCTTGAAGCTGCGCTGGTCCGACCATTTGCTAGTGGCGCAGGAAATGTCAGTGTGCTTTGAGGGGAAGTAATGAGCGAGCGGGATGTCATGTCTATTTCGTGGATGCAAAAGTAAAGAAAACTTGAAATGCTGCCTTATCAACTAACTGAAAATATCTTTATAATATATTAATACATACTATAATTGTTTATAAATAATACTAAAATAACACTTCATAACACTTTCAAAATCTGATTCATTGGAGCATTTTGATTCTTTCTTTAATGATTCTGAATCAATCCATAAAAATTCTTGAGTCAGTTTTTAAGGGCTGCTTAATATGATTTTGTATGATGACAAAGGTAGTAACATGCTTACAGTACCAACATAAAGATTTAGTGTGTATTTTGTAGTTGCAGTTTTCTCTGAAACTGAGGGTAGTTCATCAAAAACGGACACAAATGTGATATTTCAGGAATCGTTTTGGAATTGCGACTCCCTGAATCAGAATCTGAATGAATCGTAAAGTGCCAAAAGATTCCCACTTTTATTTTATGCTGAAGCAGAATATTTGGTGAGATTTTCTGCACATATGGATTTGGTTGTTACAATTATAATAACATGAATTAATGAATAATTCCAAAAACATTTATTGAGGAAGTGAATTAGGTCAATTTTGATTTCATGTCGTCTTGTTGAGTAGTGCATCAGCTGCCTAAAATGTGTTTTTACTATTTGTATTAATGTCTAGTTTTTCAGTACAAATATCTAAACATTCTTAATTCAAGATACATTTACTTAAGAAGCAAAACAACTTCAGATATTAAGTCTGGTTTAATGAAGAATTAAGAAAACAAGGAGAAAAAAAAAAAAAACAGATATTTTTTTGCCAGATACATATTTTTGTCTTGAGCAAAAACCCATTTAACTCTTTCCCCGACATCCATGTTTTCACTGTTATACAGTCGGGGGCGCTATTACACATCTTCTGAAAGGGTGCAGAATCTCCTGATCAAAACACAGGTGAAGAAGAAGCAGAAACAAGCGATAGAAGCGTTGCTGACATACAAAAAAACGTGATCATCAGGCATTAAACATCATATAAATCAAAACAGCCCAATGTGTTGATGGACTCGGTGTACTCCATCATCGTTCTGAATCCCATCCAGAAGTAATCTTTTTTTTTTTTTTTCCAGCTTTTAGTTCAAAATGTTGCTATTTTATGAAACTTAGCCAAAGTGTTGATAACAAAAGAATGCATGAAGCTAGAATACTTCTTTTTTTGTTGTTGTTGTTGTTGTTTGTTTAAAAGCAGAGGCTCTTTCTTTTGATATACTGAATGTTTACATATTCTTGCAAACAAAATATTCTGGGGGCCATGAAAGTTTTGTGAATATGATCAAAAATGCTGGCAACTTTTTTAGCAAATGCTAGTGGCGAGAGTTAGCATCTTAGGACATTTTGCTTCTTAATTAAATGTATCTTGATTTAAGGAAGGAAGGACATTTTTTGCAGTGCACAAACACCCAGAGACGTCTCGCCCAGCACTTTTCAAACCACACACCGCATCCCTCTCAGATGAACCCGGCTCTCTGCGTCTGTAGCGTGTGAAGAGATGAAATAATGGAGGGCCACGGGGCAGCGCTCGCCGAGACTTCACCACACCCGCTAATGTAATTGGTTTCAATTCCCAGCACTGCTGCCGCACCCATCGTACCCATAATGCTCCTCCGCACCTGCCACTTCCTGCGGCGTGTGGACGAGCGCATGAGAATACGGCCATTTAGATTTTCAACACCTTTGTCACAAAAGTGTGAATCGCTCTATTTCTGTGTGTCACACTCTGGGATATAGCCATGTGATGCTTTGCTTGAGGAAATGAACATTTCAGGATATTTCAGATGCTTCTTGTACTCCAATCAGAGAGTTTGTTCCAGGGGGAAAAAATGTGTTTATTGTCTTTGTTTATAAAGTTGCGTAAACTTGCTAGATTTGGACATCTGAGCATTTCAGTCTTGAGACCCAAACAAGCATTGATTTGCACCTTTTCCAGAGGCTTGGAATAGTTTTACTTTGATGCCATGTTTCTTTACAAAATTTGACCAAATCTGTGTCAAACAACAGAATATTTATCACATAAACGGTTCAATGAATTTTTTGACTTGAAGAAAGTATTATTGCTCAAATTGAGACTGAGATTTCTTCTGAATCAGGTTTTCTTTTTCCTATAAATGAATCTGAGATTCATAAGTATAGCCTCAATTTGAGATATTATTGAAATATCTGACTTTTGATTGCAGACTTTGGTATCTTCGGAGCACGATTGGAGATCTAAAATGTATAATATTTTTAATAATAATTATTAATTACATTTGTGATGTGTTTTGAAGGTCGTTTGCTTTCATTATATGAACGAAAAAAGAGATTTTTGTCTTTCACAAAAGAAAGTTTTAACAATTTGCGTTGAACTATCCCCGCGTTCAGACTACACAATATTTTTGTCTGTTATGATTGTCTCTGTGTCAGATTCTCATCGTGTTGTAGACAAGAAACATGTCTTCGCTCAATCATCGCTTGACGTTGTTGTGAGAAATCAAGTCCCCCCCCCCGGGAATCGGGTCCCCTTTAGGACCCAGGCGGTAATGCCTGATCAAAAGTTGTTATCGTGATGTCTTGACTAATTATAACCTATTTCACTGTTGCATGATGTTTATTACATTAATGCACAAACAACATGATTGAAATATAAAATGAATGCCTATGTATTGCATAATAAAACAAACTGGAAACTCACAACCATTGTTGCAACATACTATGTTCTGTAAAAGTAATTTAATATTAATTTTACACAGTAATAGCAATGTGGTATTGTATATAATATTACTATAATACATTTTTAATAAATTAATTGTCATGCTAAGTACACACAAACATTCATTTGAAACATGTAACTGGGACTATATTGGAAGCAAAAAACGTGCCTTATATAATATAAGCTAAGCTAGCAAGCAGGCTAATCGGGTAGATGTATGCTAAGCTAGCACATAAGCTAACTAAAAAAACAGTAAGAACAAGAAATGCTTTATTTCACAACCTTCAGTTCAATTTTAGCATATTAACCATGTAATGACAAGTCACAACGTGATTTTGCAGGAATTATAATCAGGTGCTAAAAATACTACACATTAAAAGTCCGTTGGACCCTAAAGGAGACCCGATTCCAGGGGGACTAGATTTTCCGGACATGTGATGTCATCATTAAGGCGGAACTAGCGACTGACTTCCGGAAACAAGAGTGTAAACAAACAATGGCTACCGAAGCAGCACGTTTTGCACTGCTAATGCTAATCGTAGTACTCACCAGATTGATGAAGCGCCTTTGCTATCATTTGCCAGCATCTTTGGATAGTTACACCTAGCAGCACCAATAACATCGCCTTTTTCACTTGACACTGTTTTTACGGAAGAGTTTCTGTGCTCCTATTGGTCAGTGTGACAGATGTGACCGTGTTCTGACAATTTGTGCCACCCTGTCAGATTTTGCTACCTCACATTAAAACAGTAGGCAGCACAATTCAACAGCCAAAAATGCTACCTATCAGATTGTGCTTCCAGCATGATATTAATGTGGTTTAAGTCTTTATTAGCATCTACAATAATGCAAGTACAGTGGTGGTAGCACAATCTGATATAGCATTATTCGTTAGAACAAGTACAAATCGATAGCGAAAAATGCTACCTATCAGATGATTATGCTTTATTAATGTCTACACGTATCCCAACCTTAAACCTACCCTTGCAACAATTTGGTGTTATTTATCATGACAAAAATGATGGAATATTGATGTGCAGTAAGCCAAGGTAAGACAATCTGACGGGTAGGATGACACCAGACCACACAAAAAAACATGCTAGTCTTTCTGTCAGGATGTCATGAAGCGATGAAGGTTGGTTGTCGTCCACTATGACACACTATACTTGATCTATTTTTGCGTCCCGATGCCATTGAAGGGTCATGTGACACTGAAGACTGGGGTAATGATGATGAAAATTCATCTTTGGTCACAGGAATAAATTACATTTTAAGATGTATTATAATAGAAAACAGTTATTTTAAATTGTAATAATATTTAACAGTATTACTGTATTTTTAGTGAGCATAAGAGATTTCTCAGTAGCATTTAGGAGAAATCACTTTCTTTTAATGTACTTGCACACTTAGTATACTGAGAGAGGACGTGTCCTCATCACTAGTATAGAGGGGGAAGGGTGTGTGTGAGCTTTAATTGGAGAGCTGCAGAGGGCCGGCCGGCAGAAATTAGAGCTGGAAGCCCCCTGCAGTCCACATACGAGCACGTTCCACACACACACACACACACTTAGCAATGCGTATAAATCCTGTCTCAGAGGAGCTGTGAAAAATGACGGGATCGGAAAAAGTGCGCAGGAGAGCGAGGTGAGGAGAGTGCCAGAGAAATGTTTGTAGGCTGCTGCTGCCACAAATACATATGGGCATCCGAGAAACACCGTCCCTGTAGGAAAGACTGCAATAGGATTGCTCACTCTGTCCCGGAATATTCCATACTTGTGGAGAAAACACACACACACACACACACACACGTATACTATAACTACACACTACCCTATCTATCTATCGCTCTATCTATCTATCTATCTATCTCTCTGTCGTTCTATCTATTTCTGTCGTTCTATCTATCGTTCTATCTATCGATCGTTCTATCTATCTATCGTTCTGTCATTCTATCTATCTATCTATCTATCGTTCTATCTATCTATCGTTCTATCTATCGTTCTATCTATCGTTCTATCTATCATTCTATCGTTCTATCTATCTATCGTTCTGTCATTCTATCATTCTATCTATCTATCTATCTATCTATCTATCTATCTATCTATATCTATCTGTCTATCATTCTGTCTCTGTCGTCCATTCTATCTATCTATCTATCTATCTATCTATCTATCTATCTATCTATCTATCTATCTCTGTCGTTCTATCTATTTCTGACGTTCTTTCTATCTATCATTCTATCTATCTATCTCTGTCTGTCGTTCTATCTATCTATCTATCTATATCTATCTGTCTATTGTTCTATCGTTCTATCTATCTGTCTATCTATCTATCTATCTATCTATCGTTCTATCTATCTATCGTTCTATCTATCTATCTATCGTTCTATCTATCATTCTATCGTTCTATCTATCTATCGTTCTGTCATTCTATCATTCTATCTATCTATCTCTGTCTGTCGTTCTATCTATCTATCTATCTATCTATCTATCTATATCTATCTATCATTCTGTCTCTGTCGTCCTATCTATCTATCTGTCTGTCTATCTACTTATCTGTCTATCGTTCTATCTATCTATATATCATCCTATCTATCGTTCTATCTATCTGTCTATTGTTCTACCGTTCTATCGTTCTATCTATCTATCTATCTATCTATCTATCTATCTATCTATCTATCTATCTATCTATCTATCTATCTATCTATCTATCTATCTATCTATCTATCTATCTATCTATCTATCTATCGTTCTATCTCGCGGTTTCCACAAAAGTATTAAAATACTGTTTTAAAACCTTGATTATTAAATGTAAACATTGATATTGATAATTGAGTATAACTGCCAGATATGTTCTTCACATCAGTCCAGTGCCGCCTCTTTCATCCCCCTCCAGCAGGTAGTGAGGTCATATGTCAGGTTAACATCACAGCTCGGGCGGAAAATAATAGCGCGAGACTGCTGCGCTTAGCATTTCCCAGCCTGCCGCTTTCTGCCGGCTTCATTTTCAAACAGCGATGGCCTTGAACAACTGAACTCTGAACTAGATTTTCCCTGCCTGAGATGCCCTTTAACGGGGAGCGTTTCTGATAAATTGGGCCGCGCGGAGACCAATGGAGCCTGACGGAGTTTTGTTCAGCTGCGGTTAGAGCCTCTCTCTCTCGCTTTATGACATGTTCACTGGTTCGTCCGCACCATATGCTTCTCCCGGGGGTTCGGGGAGCACGTATGCGGCGTGTCTTCGGGTAGTTTGTTTGAGTTTGCGAACAGACTGTTTTGTTTGTCGAGACCAGGTGTTTCTGATCAAGCCAAATTAGTTGGTGGCAAACGCCAGTGCCAGACACTGAAGTACATTTACTGTGGGAGGAAAGATCCTGCTTTACCAGTTTGGAGATGAGTGTGTTTTTGTTCATTTGGAGAAACTAGAGATGGTTACAGTGATATTTTTTCAAAACTGACAATAGTGAGGAAACACTGTGTAATTGTACTGGTTTCTATCTATCTATCTATCTATCTATCTATCTATCTATCTATCTATCTATCTATCGTTCTATCTATCTATCGTTCTATCTATCTATCTATCTATCTATCTGTCTATCTATCTGTCTGTCTATCTGTCTATCTATCTATCGTTCTATCTATCGTTCTATCTATCGTTCTATCTATCTATGTATCTATCTTTCTATCTATCTATCTATCTATCTATCGTTCTATCTATCTATCTATCTATCGTTCTATCTATCATTCTATCATTCTATTTATCGTTCTATCTATCTATAGTTCTATCCATCTATCTATCGTTCTATCTATCGTTCTATCTATCTATCGTTCTATCTATCTATAGTTCTATCCATCTATCTATCGTTCTATCTATCGTTCTATCGTTCTATCTCTCTATCTGTCTATCGTTCTATCTATCGTTCTATCTCTCTATCCATCTATCTATCGTTCTATCTGTCGTTCTATCCATCTATCTATCGTTCTATCTATCTATTGTTCTATCGTTCTATCTATCTATCGTTCTATCGTTCTATCTATCTATCGTTCTATTTATCTATCGTTCTATCTATCTATCGTTCTTTCTATCGTTCTATTCTCTTTCTATCTGTCATTCTCTATCGTTTTATCATTCGTTCTATCTATCATTCTGTCATTCTTTCTGTCGTTCTTTCATTTAATCTATCTATCATTTGTTCTTTCATTCTGTCATTCCATCCATTCATCCATCGTTCTGTAGTTCTATCTAAATTTGAATTATAATTCTGCGTCCTGTTTTCTTAAATTCAAATTCAGTTCCAATTGAATTCAAATTTAAACGCTATTCTCAATTCAGTTCTGAAAAGTGATACATTTTTTTTTGACAACAGTCTTCTGATGGTAGTGAATGAAATTATAGTTGTTTTCTTTCTTGCTGAAAATCACTAAACTAATCATTAACAGAACTATTAAGGAGTCATTTAGCGAAATCAGAAACTGAACTAGAATCGATCAGTTCCTCAATGATTCATATCCCTAGTAAATGAATCAGTTTTCTTATGCCGCTCACTAAGTATATGTGAGTGTTTTGTTGTGGTTTGGCTTGAAATGATCTCAGCTCATTATTGAGAGTCTCTCTGTGATGTGAAATCATTTCCAACTTCTCCGTGACCTGCCTTTCTTCCCCGGCTCTCAGAAAACAAGCGCTCTGCTGCATCTCCGCATCTCAGACGCCTGTCTGACTCTTCAACTCTCAGGTAAACAATCGGGAGAGAGTGTGGATTGAGAGTAACACTTGTCTGCCCAGCAATCACTTCCCTGCAGCCAGACGAATCCCGCCACATCTTCACATCACCTCTCTCATTACAAACGAGACTGTTTTCCCGAACAGATGCCTGTTCGAGATGCGGCTTCCATTCGAACGAATCGTGTAGTTGATGTAGCTCATTGCTTATTGATACGCTCGGATCGTTCCCGTAAATAGGTGCACGTCTCCAGCGCGCTCCTGTTTGGGAAATTAGTGGCAGAATGATCTCATTTGAAGGCTCGGGCACCTCTCATTACCCTGATCCCGTGTCCCGAGGGTATCAAGCAGGGGCGGATTGGCCTCTTCTGCAAACCTGATTAGAATAGTGTTTCAGTTAATCAAGGATGAGCTCGTTTTTTCCCCCTCCTCCTCTTTTAAAAATGGCTTTTATGTAATGTAATTACGCCATGTCGTTTTTCCAGCTATGAAATTTAATTTTGAACGTCCCGTTGGGGAATGGGTTAAAAGTGGCGTCGTCTGGAGCACAGTAATAACTGTCGTATCTGAGAAGTGGCCAAGATTTGGCCGCTCAAACAGACCCAGCTTTTTTATTAGTAGTGTTTGCGCCGTTGTTATCGATTTAAACTAGGGCTGGCGATAAATCGATAACAATGATTGGAATCCACAATATCAATAGTATACTTTTGAGGAATTTTTTTATTGTTTTTTTTAATTTTTTTTATTGGTAATATTTTTTTATGGTTGTGCAGCAACGTATTTGACATAAAAAATGTTTTGTTGTAAATTAATCGTCATGATTACATTTTAAAAATGTGTATTAAGTTGTTAATGTATTATGAATTACTTTCATTGGACACCATTTTTGATTTTTAAATCATATTTGTAAACAAACAAGTTATATTTACATTCGTTCTTAAAGTCGGCATGAAACAGAAGTTGCGATAGTCTTTTCTTCTCTATTGTGCCGTATATCCGAGTGAAACGGTTTCTCAAAGAAGAACAAATGTAGGGCGGGGCTTGATTTTATCTGCAGGGAATTGATTGGATGGGCTATTTGGATTGCTATTGGTGGATCTCATGTGAGTGACAGGTTGCCCCGCCCTAGATTTCATGGTGACTTTAATGTCTCCCCCATTAATGCTATATTGAAATACGAATATCAAATAATATAGAAATACATATTGTGATAGTACTATTTGGCAGTCATTCAAACCCATATTGTCTGCAAGAGCACCACAGCTCAACATGTGATCCACTACGCTGCTGCTCCGACATCTTTCCTTGTTTTTAATTCGACCTCTCAACTATTTTACAACACGTCCACGGCTGAACTACGTTGACATTTAAAACGGTTTGGAAAGACTACGTGAACGGCTAGTAAATGTCAGACTAATACTGTGATTTCCCTTAAGAATCCCAGCACCTGCATTTCAGCCCAATTTCCAAAATCCTGAACTCTCCGAACGGACATATGAGAGGATGTTTCTGTGGATTTGTCATAATATCCCAGCATTCCCTGCAGAGATGTTGAGCTCCTAAAGTCCAGACTGTATGTTTGAAAGGAACTTGTGTGATCACGTTCATTTATTTTGTGTCAGATTTCTGGGTTAAATATCATGAGCGTCTTTAAATGAAAAGGTCACTGTCTCTCCCCAGAAAACATTTGGGTCCGAAGGAAATGAAGATGAAAGAAGTGCAGAGCAATTCTAACACGTTTATATTGCTTTGAACTGATTGATATCTCCATCCGTGTCCCCAGAGATGACCC
This sequence comes from Elopichthys bambusa, assembly GCA_037101425.1. Classification (NCBI taxonomy): domain Eukaryota; kingdom Metazoa; phylum Chordata; class Actinopteri; order Cypriniformes; family Xenocyprididae; genus Elopichthys; species Elopichthys bambusa. The sequence goes on from CM074433.1 coordinate 45,106,014, forward strand.
TGAAGGGTGGAGAGCGCTGCTTTCTTATCTGAACTGTGACTCCAAATTGATGTATGCTTTCATCTTATATTAGACGTCTGGTCCAGAGATTTTCAGAAATTACAAAGTCACTTAAATCAAATCGCAGCTTTGCTGAAATCTCTGATGAGACTTACAATCGTTGGGTTAAAACAACCTAATTGCTGGGTTAAAAAAAAAAAAATCACTGGATAAAACAATCCATTCGCTGGGTTAAAACAACCCAGTTGTTGGGTTAAAACAACCCATTCACTGGCTCAGTACAACCCATTCGCTGGGTTAAAACAACCTAATCATTGGCTTAATACAACCCATTCGCTGGGTTAAAACAACCCATTCGCTGGGTTAAAACAACCCATTCGCTGGGTTAAAACAACTCATTCGCTGGGTTAAAACAACCTAATCGTTGGCTTAAAGCAACCCATTCGCTGGCTCAATACAACCCATTCGCTGGCTTAAAACAACCTAATCGCTGGCTTAAAACAGCCCAGTTGTTGGGTTAAAACAACCCATTCGCTGGCTTAATACAACCCATTCGCTGGGTTAAAACAACCTAATCGCTGGCTTAAAACAACCCATTCGCTGGCTTAAAACAACCCATTCGCTGGCTTAATACAACCCATTCGCTGGGTTGAAACAACCTAATCGCTGGCTTAAAACAGCCCAGTTGTTGGGTTAAAACAACCCATTCGCTGGCTTAATACAACCCATTCGCTGGCTTAAAACAACCCATTCGCTGGGTTAAAACAACCTAATCGCTGGCTTAAAACAACCCATTCGCTGGCTTAATACAACCCATTCGCTGGCTTAAAACAACCTAATCGCTGGCTTAAAACAACCCATTCGCTGGCTTAATACAACCCATTCGCTGGCTTAATACAACCCATTCGCTGGCTTAATACAACTCATTCGCTGGCTTAAAACAACCTAATCGCTGGCTTAAAACAACCCATTCGCTGGCTTAATACAACTCATTCGCTGGCTTAAAACAACCTAATCGCTGGCTTAAAACAACCCATTCGCTGGCTTAAAACAACCCATTCGCTGGCTTAATACAACCCATTCGCTGGGTTGAAACAACCTAATCGCTGGCTTAAAACAGCCCAGTTGTTGGGTTAAAACAACCCATTCGCTGGCTTAATACAACCCATTCGCTGGCTTAAAACAACCCATTCGCTGGGTTAAAACAACCTAATCGCTGGCTTAAAACAACCCATTCGCTGGCTTAATACAACCCATTCGCTGGCTTAAAACAACCTAATCGCTGGCTTAAAACAACCCATTCGCTGGCTTAATACAACCCATTCGCTGGCTTAATACAACCCATTCGCTGGCTTAATACAACTCATTCGCTGGCTTAAAACAACCTAATCGCTGGCTTAAAACAGCCCAGTTGTTGGGTTAAAACAACCCATTCGCTGGCTTAATACAACCCATTCGCTGGGTTAAAACAACCCATTCGCTGGCTTAATACAACTCATTCGCTGGCTTAAAACAACCTAATCGCTGGCTTAAAACAGCCCAGTTGTTGGGTTAAAACAACCCATTCGCTGGCTTAATACAACCCATTCGCTGGGTTAAAACAACCCATTCGCTGGCTTAATACAACCCATTCGCTGGCTCAATACAACCCATTCGCTGGCTCAATACAACCCATTCGCTGGCTTAAAACAACCCATTCGCTGGGTTAAAACAACCTAATCGCTGGCTTAAAACAACCCATTCACTGGCTCAATACAACCCATTCACTGGCTCAATACAATCCATTCGCTGGCTTAAAGCAACCTAATCGTTGGCTTAAAACAACCCATTCGCTGGCTTAAAACAACCCAGTTGTTGGGTTAAAACAATCCATTTGCTGGGTTAAAACAACCCATTCACTGGGTTAAAACAGCCAATCGCTGGGTTTGTCCATTTTCAACTCAATTTGGGTTGTTTTTAACCCAGCATTTTTTAGAGTGTATACCTTTGACATTTTTATCAAATTTTCAAGCACTTTTTTGCTTTGTTTCTGAGTGTGTAATGTTGTGATTCATGTCTGGATGGTTTGATTCAAGGCTTAGAACTCTTTGTTAAAATCCCTGTGGAGAAAATCAATGGGAAGCAAAGTTCCAGAACCAAGGTTCCAGAACCAAGGTTGTTTGTTGCTGTGTTCTGTTGATATTCAAAACATGAGCTTATTAACATATGAACATTCTTATTTACATTTTAGCACGTTTTTAGTAATCAGACACTTTAAACACAGAGATTAGCTAAACATAAGTTTTTTTACATATAGAAATCATAAATATCTTGTTTAAGTCAATTGCTGCATCCCAATTCACAACTATCTGTCCTAAATAGTATTCAAAATTAGCATTAGTGTGTCCCAAATCGTAGTATGTTGACATGAGTATTTCAAAGATACCCGCATCTGGTAAGAATCTGAAGTCCAGATCCATGCACACTATAACGGCTAATATTGCTTACCCATTGAACATTTGACGAGGATTCGATTAGAACTACAAACACACATAAAAAGATTTTAAAAACTACAAACATGGTGGATGTGGGAGTCCGACGGTTAAGCACAGAGGTTTAGATAAAGGGGTTTGAGTGACAAAGTAGTATCTTCTGCCACACACTCAAAAGTATGTACTTTTTCTTCACAAAAACAGTACATACTTCCAGGACGTAGTATAAGCAGGCGAATTGGGACGCAGTGAATAAGAAGGTGGAAAATAGTGATGAAATCCCAATCATGGCTGTTTTTAGTGCAAGAGATCTTTTAAGTGGACTTGAAAATGCCAGAATAGTGTAGATTATGACCTCATTAATACACAGCCGGTACCTTTGTCCTGTTTAAGACGGACTCATTTCAGGCTGCAGTTGTCTCGATTACCCAGCATCCTTTGCGCTAAGTCTGCTCAGATAGCACTGTAGGTGTCCCAGTTTTTCCCTCCACAAATGTAGAGCAGAACCCGACTTTTGCAGAACATGATTTAATGGGGAACGAGCTCACGTACAGATAGCCGACATCACTGTAGTATGGGTGTTTTTCAAACGCTCTCATACTCTCTTAAGACCAGAGTTCAGTGCAATTATGTATGTAACTGCAGAGGAAGTTCACTATTATAGCTCTCTTACATGCTGCAAAATTTGACTTGATCGAAATGGCAGCTGTGTTATGAAACATTTTCCGTGAGGTTTACTTTTCTTAACAGTCTGTCTTGTTTTACCAGACACCATTCGGGACGGGTCTTGTCATTTCAATTTGATTCAACTTCAGTCTGTGATGGGGAGCAGAGTCTGGTTAGAGCCCGGAGATACGTTTCAGCTTGCTAATTTCATGGAAATCACTTTTGTAGATTTTTCTGCTATGATAGCATCTGCAGACAAGTAATAAAGTCCCATGCTGTCTCACGATTGCTCAGTTTATTTTATTCCACTTTCAGTTCTACTTTTTCTACCGTTCTTGCTTAGTCAAGCATCACTAGGACTGTTGCTCAGACTTGGTGTTAGAACAAACTTCTAATACTAAGTATTAAGGTTCAGTCCCATTTGTGTTCCAGGTCTTTCTTTACTTGGGTTTTAAGCACCCACCTACCAACCACTCACAAAGCCATAGCAACCAGCCAGAACATCCTAGCATCCGCATAGCAAACATACTCAAAAACCACTCAGAACACACTAGAAACACCCTAGCAACTGCATAGCAATTCATTAAAAACAACTCAGAATGCCTTAGCAACACCCTGAAAACAGTCCTTTACCAACCACATAGAAATGCACTGAAAAGTCACAACATGCTAGTGACCTATGAATACCCTAGAAACCACCTAGAACATCAGTTGCACTCTGAACAACCTAGCAGCTGCATACATCTCAGAATGCCTTAGCAATGCCCTAGAAGTAGTAAACATATGCACAGAGCATCCTATCAATGCAATAAAACAACTCAGAATACCTTAGCAATGCTATGGAAACAACCCAAGGCCATTTACCAACCACATAGAAACACACTGAAAAGTCACAACATCCTAGCGACCACCTAGAACATCATAATTTCATGCTAATTATGATGCATTGATGCATTGCATGCACCTAGCAACACCCTAGAAACTGCCTAGAACATCATAGTAGTAACTGTGTGCACTCGTTACACCCTATTGACCACCTAGAACATCATAGTAGCAACCATATGCACTCTGAACACTCTAGCAACTGCATACACCTCAGAATGGCTGAGCAACGCCCTGAAAACACTCTAGCGATGTCTTAGAAACCACCTAGAGCATCACAGTAACAAACATATGCACTCAGAACACCTTAGCAGTGCATTAAAAACTACTCTGCATGCCTTAGCAACACTATGGAAACAACCCAAGGCCCTTTACCAGCCACACAGAAACACACTGAAAAGTCACAAGCAACCACCTAGCAACACCCTAGAAACCACCTATAACATCATTAGCGACACCCTAGTGACAACCTAGCAATGCTCTAGAATATCATAGTAGCAACCATAAGCACTCAGATTACCATAGCAACGAGCTAAAAAAAACTCTTGATTATTGCCTTATTGCCTTAGCAACACCCTGGAAACAACCCAGGGCTCTTTAGCCACCACATATGAACATAGTGAAAAATCACAACACCTCTAGAACATCAGAGTAGCAAACATATGAACTCAAAACACCCTAGCAACCGAATAGCAGTGCCCTAAAAGAAATCAGAACACCATAGCAACAGCATTGTGGTAGCAACATTTGTACAGGTGAACAGTACTCACATTTTCTTTAAAAAAATTTTAATAAATAAATAAATAAATAAATTATGATAGCATCTGCAGGCGAGTAATATAATCCCCATCCTCTCCCTCAATTCTTTTATTCTCTTTTCTGTTTCTGTCTCTCTCCCATTGTCTCCTCCCGCTCTAGGGATATCTCGGCAGAGAGAGGGCTTCCCTTTCATGTTGTCCGAGCTCAGATCTTTAAAAGGCCAGTGTCCCCAGACAGGGACCGGTTAAGTGTGAGCTCAGCGGGTTCCTGTGGCCCCTAAAGCACAGGTGCAAGAGTGCCGAGCCCCAGCCAGCCGTGAACTTCAAACGCCGCTGGACTTTGCTGAATCCCAAAACAGTTCTGGCCTTTCCAACAGTGTGTGTGTTTTCACTGATGTCCCACATGCGCTCTGCTCTTTCTCAGCTCTGAAATGTAGGAAGGACGTATGGTTACAGGAATGTTGACAGCATTGGTGTGAATTACCACAGAAAATAATTTTGACTCATCCAAAAACTTGCATTTACAGTAGGGATGCACCAATATATCGGCCAATAATCGGTATCGGCTGATAAAAGCAATTATTTTCACTATCGGCCATCTGCCGATTGTTTAACAACAGCCGATGATCAGGGCAGATTATATCCTGTCAATCAAAAGGAGGCTGAAATGTGTCAGACTGCAACTCATACTGTGTAAGAAGCAAAATCTCTCTTGTGTTGAATTCAGGGCTGTCTATGTGACAATAACGCATTAACAATATACAAAAATAGTTACGTTAAAGCAGGCTCTATTTGACCCTATGAATCTTCCGTAGTTCAAGCCAGGGTTGCCAGGTCTGCGTTTTTTATTTGTTGTGCCTCCCATCCAGTAATCACAAAGAGCTTTGTGCTGTGTTACTTCTGATAAGAAGTCTCAGCTTTCAAATTCTGTCCTTTTCATCATGAAATTCAAACAATAAATGGTGTTTTGATGCTCTTAAATGTGAAGTTACAGATTGCTGTAGCGCCTCAGTTCAGCAGCAGTTGAAGGTAATAGTTTGGATTCTGTTGTTAATTTTAACCTCTAATATTATAGTAATGTACCAAATGGTTATACAGGGTTCCCTGTATAGTTTACTGCATTCATTGTGGAGAGATTTTTTTTCTTTAAGAAAATCCAGTTATCGGCAGATATCATATCAATAATTGGCATCGGTATCGGAAGATATTCTGGATAATCGGCTGTCGGTATCGGCAGATATTGTTCTGAATGATTGGCTATCGGTATCGGCAGATATAGTTCTGAATAATCGGTATCGTATCGGAAGATATTCTAATTAATCGGGTATCGGCAGATATCATTCTGAATAATCGTCTATCGGAATCGGCAGATATCATTCTGAATAATCAGCTATCGGTATCGGCAGATAAAGTTCTAAATAATCAGTATCGTATTGAAAGGTATTCTGAATAATCAGCTATCAGAATCGGCAGATATCATTCTGAATAATCAGCTATCGGTATCGGCAGATATAGTTCTGAATAATCAGTATCGGTATTGGAAGATATTCTGAATAATCGTCTACCGGAATCGGCAGATATTACTCTGAATAATCGGCTATTGGTATCAGCAGATATAGTTCTGAATAATCGGTATCAGTATTGGAAGATATTCTGAATAATTGTCTATCGGAATCGGCAGATATCATTCTGAATAATCGTCTGTCAGAATCGGCTGATATAGTTCTAAATAATCGGCTATCGGCATCAGCAGATATAGTTCTGAATAATAGGTATCGGTATTGGAAGATATTCTGAATAATCGTCTATCGGAATCGGCAGATATAGTTCTAAATAATCGTCTGTCGGAATCAGCAGATATAGTTCTGAATAATCGGCTATCGGTATCGGCAGATATAGTTCTGAATAATCGGTATTGGCAGATATCCTTCTGAATAATCAGCTGTTGGTATCGACAGATATCATTCTGAATAATCAGCAATCAGCTATCAGTATCAGCAGATATCGTTCTGAATAATCAGTTCTCTAATTTACAGTAATGTACTTGCAATAGAAGAAAATTAGGCTAAACTATGTTTTTTTAAGCTGTTTTTTTTTAGCTTAGCTAAGTTGTCTAAATCAACAGTTTATTTTTATGACAGATTTCTAAATGATTTCTTAACTGCTTGTTTTTCATCACAAAAGCTCAGTATGTATTTGTGTTTTTGTCCTTAAAGGCAATGAATTGAAATTATTTTCTGTGCTAATCGATTGTTATGATTATTGTTATGCAATCAGCTGCACTTAAATGTTTTGAACCTAAAATATTCTTGCAAGTTAAAGCCACATGAGCGTCAGACCTCACATGAAGAGTTCAGTTTGTCGTACACTGCTCTGACTCTAAAGAACATCTGTCAACATTACCGCGTCTATGTCAACAATCCTATCAGTGCGGTGTTTAACCTAGCGTCTGTGGCTACAGTGAATAGGACCCGTCGAGGACTGATCGTGCGACTTGATACGTCCATCAATACGGCAGGTAAACATATCAGTTATGTTACCATAGCAGTCAGACTTCACGTCTCCCTCTGTGATCCAGTCCACGGTGGAATTTCAAACCGAGCCATTAAATACGGGCCGCATTAAAGGACTGCCGACCAGATAAAGTTCTAAATAATCAGTATCGTATTGAAAGGTATTCTGAATAATCAGCTATCAGAATCGGCAGATATCATTCTGAATAATCAGCTATCGGTATCGGCAGATATAGTTCTGAATAATCAGTATCGGTATTGGAAGATATTCTGAATAATCGTCTACCGGAATCGGCAGATATTACTCTGAATAATCGGCTATTGGTATCAGCAGATATAGTTCTGAATAATCGGTATCAGTATTGGAAGATATTCTGAATAATTGTCTATCGGAATCGGCAGATATCATTCTGAATAATCGTCTGTCAGAATCGGCTGATATAGTTCTAAATAATCGGCTATCGGCATCAGCAGATATAGTTCTGAATAATAGGTATCGGTATTGGAAGATATTCTGAATAATCGTCTATCGGAATCGGCAGATATAGTTCTAAATAATCGTCTGTCGGAATCAGCAGATATAGTTCTGAATAATCGGCTATCGGTATCGGCAGATATAGTTCTGAATAATCGGTATTGGCAGATATCCTTCTGAATAATCAGCTGTTGGTATCGACAGATATCATTCTGAATAATCAGCAATCAGCTATCAGTATCAGCAGATATCGTTCTGAATAATCAGTTCTCTAATTTACAGTAATGTACTTGCAATAGAAGAAAATTAGGCTAAACTATGTTTTTTTAAGCTGTTTTTTTTTAGCTTAGCTAAGTTGTCTAAATCAACAGTTTATTTTTATGACAGATTTCTAAATGATTTCTTAACTGCTTGTTTTTCATCACAAAAGCTCAGTATGTATTTGTGTTTTTGTCCTTAAAGGCAATGAATTGAAATTATTTTCTGTGCTAATCGATTGTTATGATTATTGTTATGCAATCAGCTGCACTTAAATGTTTTGAACCTAAAATATTCTTGCAAGTTAAAGCCACATGAGCGTCAGACCTCACATGAAGAGTTCAGTTTGTCGTACACTGCTCTGACTCTAAAGAACATCTGTCAACATTACCGCGTCTATGTCAACAATCCTATCAGTGCGGTGTTTAACCTAGCGTCTGTGGCTACAGTGAATAGGACCCGTCGAGGACTGATCGTGCGACTTGATACGTCCATCAATACGGCAGGTAAACATATCAGTTATGTTACCATAGCAGTCAGACTTCACGTCTCCCTCTGTGATCCAGTCCACGGTGGAATTTCAAACCGAGCCATTAAATACGGGCCGCATTAAAGGACTGCCGACCACATCGGCCATGCCGCCTTTCATGCAGGGAATGCTGGGAAAGAGGTGGGCATATAATTAAGGGTCTGTGGACATTTTAGGAGACAGAGGAGCGATATTTACTCGTTCCGTTTGTGGGTAAGGGTGGAGTTGGGCTTGCGGCTCGGGGCTAACGGGAGCCAGGCTGCGGGTGCGAGAGGAAAGCTGTGGTGACTTACAGAAGAAACACAATCCTCTGGAGAAATATGAGTTAGGTGTAGCATGGGAAGGCCTGCAGCGCCACACTCCAGCAAAACAAGTGAGATAAGACACTATGCATGTTTGCCCTTACATACTGTATGATTACAATTCGTGTACTATAGTATTTACATGAAACTCAGATACTTTAATTTTCTTAATTACTCTTCTTGCTTAGTATCTTTGTCTTGTTTTCCTTTACATGCATGTAAAAATTCTTAACTGAACGTACATTTAACTGATAAGTAAAATTACTTAAGAAAATAATCCAAAATTTAGTGAGTTTATGCTTAAAACAAGAAAAATATCTGTGCGGTAAGAAAATAATATTGTTTTGACATTGGTAGACACACTTTTCTTTTTTTAAGTATAAACTCAATTTTGATTCATTTTTCAGAAATCCGGCCTTAATATCTTAAGTCATTTTGCTTCTCAAGTAAATCTTGATTTAAGGAAGTTTAGATATTTGTACTGGATAACAAGACAAAAATACTGAATAAGAAACTTTTCTAACTAGCTATAACTGGTTAACAGCTAGCGGTTAACATGACAGTTTTACATTGTTTGCATATTATTTTGTGTGCAGCCTTGCAAACCGAGTGAATTGAGGATTCATTTTAGCCAGCTGTTGTGTTAATGAACAGGCTCCAAAAATGATTCAGTGATTCATTTGAATCATTGGTATTTTCACTCTTTTATGTGCCCGGAAATATATTTTCTAGTTAAATATTTAGTTAAATATTGTTGTTTTTATGTTTACTGATGTTTTTGATTCATTAATGCACTGATAAATTTGAGGTGACGTTTTATATTAAGTCAAGTCACCTTTATTTATATAGTGCTTTTTACAATGTAGATTGTGTCAAAGTAGCTTTACATTGATAACTGGTACATTATTTTGGCTGCACAGCAGCTCTTAAAGAATAGTGTCAATGCAGGCAGATCAAAGCACTGTTGAATATCGAATGTCAAATATCAAGTGTCCCCGACTAAGCAAGCCAAAGGCGACAGCGGCAAGGAAGCCAAACTCCAACTACAACCCATTAGTGGGTTGTAGTGTTGCTATCTACCTTTGTAAAAGGTTAGCTTGACTGTACTTAGTAGTTCATAACTTGAGTTTCAAAGAATACCATAGTATTACCTTCATATCAATGAGTAAAAACATTAAAACACCATAGTACTTTCCTTCATTTCCTTCATGCAGTGCTTGCATGCTAGTTTGATTGCAGCTAAGTCATTTGTTAAGGGATTTGACTGCTGCCCTCCTTCTGGAATTGAATGTTTAATTACAGTGAATATACAAGATTGGTCGTGACTTGTTGGAATTGAACATTTATAGCAGTGAAAGTGACCTCCTTGATGGGGTTTCAAGAGCGTGTCATTCTCTAGTATCATTACGTCTGTGGGGATCCGGGAGTCTGTGCCCGGCATATCGATGCCAGGCGAATTGTGCTTGATTATCTTCTAGAATAATCAAATTTGGCTTGGGAAGCATCAAAGGCTCTACATCAGGATGTGCATGTAGGAATAGGGCACAACGGTAGCGGCATTGGAAGTGTTTTTGCCATTCATAGGCAATGTCCATAAGCATTTTGAAACTTGAATCGCAAACTCTGATTTAAAGCAAGTTTTGACTAATATTACCATACTCCCACAGCTGATTAATTACAGTACATTAAGACAAATATTATATTACAAGTTTTCTGAAATGTTATGTTGAAATATGCAAATGAGGGATTTTCTAATTAAATATGCACTCATTTGCATAAATATCCAGAACATAAATCTGAACGTTGGTTTGTTTAATTTTGAAAATACTTTTAACAGCCGGAAAAAAAAATCAATATGTTTTTAGGAATAAAATGTTCTATAAATGAGGTGAATATAAACAAACCCCTCAGTAAAACCTTTCAGAATATATATAGGAATAAAACTTAGATTATCATTTAAAAACAGTTTCTCTATTGAGTGAGTACTTTTTGGAAAAATAGAGCAAGCATACAAACAGCTTCAGGTGCATCATGGGAAATGGATCGGCGATCGTCACATGCCTCTCAAAACACGGCAGTCTTGCTGACTGCTTCTGCAGATGTGCTGAAAACAATGACGCTCGTAGAGCCGCCGTTCTCATGTTTCTGCAGGTACCGGTACTCAAACTCTCCTTCCAAAGGCCAGAAAGAGGAAACATTGGACTGTAGCGCTGATGAGAAAAGCAGAATGAGAGAAAGGGAGAGAAGAATGAGAAGTCAGACTATTTTTAGGTTGCTGATCGTACCTGTGCCAAGCCTCTGGAGAACCGAGTCCTGCAGTTCCTCTCAGGGTGTTCTCAGGCCCTGCTAACCCAGCGGTCGGTGCTGGTGAATGGGGGCCACCCGCTGGAGGCTGGAGGTTGGAGGAAGGTTTCCCCCAACTGGTGGCCTCCTTTCTTGTGGCTCTCTGGAGGGAAGGGAGGTAATTATGCAGCGGGAATGAAACGGGAATATGGAGATTTTTTTTTTTTTTTTACAGAATATACTCCTCCGGCATTATATTCAGCCCTGAAGAAGAATGTGAGAGAGACTATGAGAGAATGCAAAAGAGGGAAAATAAACGCAATGAGAAAGCTCATTTTACCATGTTAAAGGAATATTTCACCCAAAAAATGAAAATCCTGTCAACATTTACGCACTCTCATTTCATTCCAATCCAAACCTGTTTGATATTCTTCTGTTAAACACAAAAGGAGAAATGACTGTCCAATTTCTCATTTTATTTTATTTTTCTATAACTCTTCTTGCAGCAGCAAGTAGCTGTCTTTATCAGTGACTCAATGAATCATTCACTCAGTTGATTTGTTCAAACACTGATTCGTTCAAGAATTATATAAGTGACACTTTTTATGAGTGAGTCTTTGACTCACTCACTCAACTGATGTGTTCAAACAGATTACTTCGAGAATTATATTAGTGACTGTTTTTGACTGTCATTGTATCATTCACTCAACAGATTTTTTCAAACACAGATTCGTTCAAGAATTATATAAGTGACTGTTTTTTTGGAGTGAGTCATTGAAACATTCACTCAACTGATTTGTTCAAACACAGATTATTTCAAGAATGATATAAGACAATATAATATATATAATATATTATATTAAGCACTATGAAAGCATCATAAAAGTAATCCATATGACTTGTGTGTGTATGTGTATATATATATATATATATATATATATATATATATATATATATATATATGGTATTATATTTAATATATATTTTATTGTTATATTATTGTTATGTTTAGTAGCATAAAAGCATCATACAAGTAGTTCATATGTCTTGTTTTGGTTGCTATATTTCTGTTTTTATAAATATTCTGAATGAATAACTTTTGTGTGAGGAAGGAATCAAAATTTAAGTCACTTCACTAAAAAACTTCTGTATAATGTATACATACAGTACATAATATTTCTCCTTTTTTTGTTCCACAAAAGAAAAAGTAACACAGATTGGAATGACATAGGAGTAATTATTAACCAGATTTGAATTATTACTTTAATGAGTTGTTAATTTGAAAACTGAAGGGGTGAATGAAGCTGATGGGACAGAAAGAGAAAGAGAAACTGAAGTGAATAGGATTGTGGGGGAATCGGGTCAAGGTCGGGGAGACAGGAAGAATGGCGAGTGAGAGAGCAGTCGAGCAGGAAGTGCAGACGCTGGAGATTGAAGGGAGGGTCTGGCATCGCTTCTTTTGTTGTGTTTTCATTCTGCTGCCTTTAACAAGTCTCATTTGGGGATCAGGGCAGGATTAGACGCTACAGGGGGGCATTTGATTGGTCTTGCCATGGATAAATGCTCCTCTCAGCGGGAGACGGGGGCAATAGCATGATGAAAACCCACTCTGAGTGCTGATAGACTAGCAAATATTCATTCTTTTGTTCAGCTAAAACCGGAGAAGTCGCCCCACCACTCCAAAGAGACAATATGTTAACACTTTACTGAAATGATGCACTTGACGCTCACTGATAACCTAGCTTTGCACTGACCGTATTCATGCAACACAGCTGTAATCCTCACAGTACTGCTGCTTTTGAGATTCCATCAGTTTTGCATTGCAAAGAAAAGACGGGCGGAAAAAAGATTTCTGTTTTCCGGTACAAGCAGTTAGCAATCAGAAGCGATACACACACAAAAAAAAGTCATTTTCTTATTCAGTATTAATGATGTAAAAAGTGGCTTGAGAGGCAAAGATGTTTATTTTTCATACCCAGATGGCAGACATTTTCTTTTAATGCGTAAACTTCCCTAAATTTAAAGAGGTTTATGCTTAAAACAAGATGAAATATTTGCAAACTGGGTAAGAAAAATAAACTTTATTCAAGATATATCCTCTAAATAGAAGTCTTCATCTGAACCTCTCAGAATTTTAAAGATGTTTAGATATTTTTAGTGCAAAATATTGATTACAAAAATGCTGTTTTGCAGTGAGGACACCAGAAAAACGATCAGAGAGCTGGGAGAAACTATTTACTGAGGCTGCTCATGTGGCGATGAGAGCCGCAGAAACAGTGGGGCGTTTGTCATGCCGTCCAGATGAAACGCGCCGGTAATGACACCAGGCGAGGGAATCAAACTGCTCCACCGGCTCAGTCTAGAATCACATCTACCCTCCTTTTTTATATTATTATTAATGCACTCCGCAAATTACCAACGGCCCTCCAATTTGGTTTTAATTTAGATGTTGGATTACGTGTGATCTCTCCTGCAAATTCCGATGTCACGGTCATTGTCTGCCTATTAGAATTCAATTTGAGTAGTGGAGATGGTTTGAAACGTGATTATGTGGTGGAGAATTAAAGCAAACGCAGCGGATCAGAGGCGGGAATATTGCAGGAGAGGGTTTATACCATGCTATGCCGTGCAGAGGGAGTTTTTATAGTAGAATGCTGCCTGAAACCTGTATTGAAGACAGACTTTGAAAATAACAGGACATAAGGATGGATTCAGTCTTGTTTAATGAAAGATCCTTCATGTTTGTTATGATGGGGCAGGGAGTACTAGAGAATACTAGCTTCATTCAGAACCCTAGTCAGCTGATTGGATGGATGGACAGACAGATAGGTAGATAGACAAGACAGACAGGCACATACACATACTTTATTGATATACATGCGACCCGTGCTGGAAAAATGAGTCTGAATGTGCACAGGTTAATTTCGAGCTACAGGCAAAACAAGTGAAAAATTTTGGTCTAAATTGAGGTTTTCATAAAAATGAGTTCATTAAGCCCTCGTCTAGTGATCCCAATGCTCTAAATAGCAATTAAACATCTAAAAGTATCTTTATTTGTATGTTTTCTGAGAGGAGCACCTTTCCTTTGACCATGAAAAATGCTGTTTTTCTCTACTCGCTTCTGGACGACTGCCTCAGCACAAGTTTGGTATCGTTGTAAAGCGCAGCATTCCAACTTTGTGAATATTCATAGCGAATTCTCAGTGGCATGAGTCTGAACCAATGAAATGTGATTTTCAAACTCATGCTGATGTAAACAAAACAATCTTACTCGTGCTGACTGACAGATCTGAAAGACGCTTCAAACAGCGCGTGATCCCGATATACACATTTACGCAGAATTACAGTATTTCAGAATGATGAGTATTCATGTAAACATTATCTGTTATGTCTTAAGTGAACGTTTGGTTAACTGTTGGGGAAAAACATCTGATGTGTAACATTATATTACAGTAGGTCTTAATATATAGGCTGTCTGTTTCATTAATGTTAATCAAACAATTGTGGAATCATGGAAAAAAAATAATATATATTTTTTTTTACTTGGTTTGTGTCGAATTTGGTGGTATTAGGGATTTTAAGGTATGGTTGCTAGATGATTTGGTTTTGGAACCTTCAGAGAACTTTAACTTGATTTTTCTCAAATTTGTCTTTGCTGACTCTATCAACTTCAAACAGGTGTAGCTCATTTTTTGTCAGTTTCCAAGAAATCATACATCATTTTGAAGGTTTGTGAGAATGTGAGAATAACAATAACTCATTTTTCAAAATGTGTTCATTGCGACTCATGCCAGCAAGGGTCATATATATATATATATATATATATATATATATATATATATATATATATTCATTCATTCATACATTAACTTTTCCAGTCTTAGTTAATTCTTTGGTCATCTCTCGAAAAACTCCTAATTACTGCTTATTAATAGTTAGTAAGGTAGTTGTTAAGTTTAGGTATTTGGTAGGATTAAGGATGTAGAATATAATCATGCAGAATAAGGCTTTAATATGTGCTTTATAAGTACTAATAAACAGCCAATATCTTAGCAATATGCATGAGAATTGGACCCTAAACTAAAGTTAAACCATATGAGACCTCTGGGATACTGGTGAAGGATATGAGATTTTGCTTTACATTTTGACCAAATCGCATATTTTAGAAAGCAGCATATGTTTTTCCATGTACCTATTATGCCTGTAAATACTGTCTAGGTGGGCAGCTCAGAGAGCTTGTGTGTGTATTTGTGTATGGCAGCTGACAGGAGACCATCTCTTAGAGAAAGCAATTCTCCATTGAGCTGGACTCCTGGCCTTTATAGTGGTGTTGTGTGTATGTGTGTATGTGTACTTGTTTATGAGTGTGTGTGAAGGGCAAAGGACCTCCTGGAGTTGCTCGGGCCTTCTCATGTCAGCTGAAATTAGCTGGAGCAGCCTGTGCCAGTCCAAATAATAAGCTCCAGTGTCTGGAGGCGTCTTACAGCAGACCTCTTCACACGCCACAGCGGCCGCTCTCCTGTTGCACCGCTCCGAGAGGTCGTTGCTCTTATTTTCCACGTGTACCTTGGGAAATGCGTCCGATATGGAAAAATCTCGAAAATCATTTGCACCGCATCCCGTGATTCTGTCCCACAGTAATGAGGATTTATGAGATCGCCCGAGGTCAGGCAGGTCGCCGCAGCACTTCGCAAATGCACAAGCAACAAATCGGCCAAAGCATCCATCATCTTTGAAAGCGCCACATCAGCACGTCTAAAAAAACGCATGCATGATTTCAATGATAGTTCATGAGTAATCAATAATTAAATCACAGTTCGTTTGAACGTGCGTTTAAACTCGACGGCTCTCTCAAAGCACCGATTTTTATTTTATCATCTCGCCCGCCTTTGTTCTTTGGCCCAGTCGTTCAGAGCGCATTAAACTTTCATGCTGTCAATACAGCCGCCTTTTCTAATACACATGCGTGCAACTGGGGTGCTAACATGCCTATATGAATTATTAACTACGACAAATTACTTGTCACAGCATGTCTGGCAGCGTCCCATCACGTCTGCCGTGCTAACAGCCAGCACGAGTCTACAAGCTCCTGTGTGTCTAGCTAACGTCGCAATGTCAAACCGCAGGGACCTGAGCCACACATGCAGAGGTGCATGTTTTAGACCCAGTTGTGTACGTTGAGGAATGAATTTAACACAGATTTCATAAAATTATAATGCGAGTAAAAGTTGCAGAAGAAGAATCTCTTGATGAAGTTTGAACATCCGACTCTAGTCTCTGCGGGTTGTGCAATCTCAAAGCTGCTCTGGAGCACGTTTTACTCATTTAATATGAATGCAACATTCGTTTATGAGTGTTCAGCTTCTCTTAAGGCTCCTGGAGCGAGACTGTATGTTTGTTTAATGCTCTCTCGCCGGACTTAAACCACGTTTTATTCTGTCAGATCTTGCGATTGTTGACAAACCGCTCTCCTCAGAAAAGTCGCCCGTACCTTGTAGCGATTAAAACAAATCAAATCTCCTTCGTTCCCTATTCCAAACGGCCCCCACCGCAGTAAATCCGAGAGATCTGCCGGTAATGATGGCTCTTAACATTCTTTTCCTTGGCTCTGAAAGAGCCGAGCATTGTGGGATTAGAAAGGAGGGGTTGGGAGAGTGGGCTTTTGGCTTTGTTTGATGTCTCTAGTACAGATGGCAGCGAGTGAGCGCTGGGATAATGAAGCTCGCTCCTCGAGCGGATCGTTAAACTCGCCGCTGTTTAAACACGCCATGATTGTTGGGTGAAGTTACCGCGTTAAGTCATGTGTAGGGGGTTGTGTTTTTATTGTGGACAGACCACACAAGCCCTCGGTGGAGTAAAGACAGCATGCTCTAGTCGCCTCCTGTCCTTCGTATACCACAATTTGAGAGTAAAGCATGGTAGGATCAGTTATGTTTATGATTTAATTCATTACCTGTAAAACAATATCAATACCACACCCAATTAAACCCTGGTGGTCTCTTCATTTGACACTCCACAGAAGATAACTCAACAGAAGATAAAGCTTTAGGTGGCTTTAGCGGTGCTTGTTAGAGCAAATATCACTATTATTGTTGCTCATACATACTTGGTGGTAGTGATTTAAACAACTGCTAACTCTCAGTGTGTTTAACTCAGCCTTATAAAACTGGCAAAATCCCAGCCAAACTGCATGGCAACATGCTAATGCTACTTGGAACGTTTTTTACATCCACATAACATGATAAAAGGTGCACAGAACACATTTTCAAGCGCATAACAACATGCTAAAGCTATTTATAACATCTTAGTGTTCATATTATAAGCTAAAATATACGTTACAGCTATTTTTTAAACATCTTAGCATCCGCGTAACATGTTAAAAGATATTTAGAACATCATAGCAAAAGCATAACAACATGCTAAAAGCTATTTTTGATCATCTTAGCACCTGCATAACATGTTCAATGCTACACAAACACATTTTCAACCACATAGCAACATGTTAAAGCTAATCGGAACATCTTAGCACCTGCATAACATATTAAATGCTATACAAACACATTTTCAAACACATAGCAACATAGCGCCACATCAGCACGTCTAAAAAAACGCATACATGATTTCAATGATAGTTCATGAGTAATCAATAATTAAATCACAGTTCGTTTGAACGTGCGTTTAAATTCCACGGCTCTCTCAAAGCACCGATTTTTATTTTATCATCTCGCCCGCCTTTGTTCTTTGGCCCAGTCGTTCAGAGCGCATTAAACTTTCATGCTGTCAATACAGCCGCCTTTTGCGTGCAACTGGGGTGCTAACATGCCTATATGAACATCTTAGCACCTGCATAACATGTTCAATGCTATACAAACACATTTTCAACCACATAGCAACATGTTAAAGCTAATCGGAACATCTTAGCACCTGCATAACATATTAAATGCTATACAAACACATTTTCAAACACATAGCAACATGTTAGAGCTATTTTTGAACATCTTAGCATCTGCATAACATGCTGAAAGCTACTTAAAACACCTTCACTGCAACGTGCTAAAGCTATTCAGAACATTTTAGCATCTGCATAACATCTTAAAACACCTTAGCAACTGTACTACAGCATGCTAAAGCTATTCAGAACATCTTAGCATCCGCATAACATGCTAAAAGCTACTTAAAACACCTTAGCAACTCCACTGCAACATGCTAGAGCTATTCGGAACATCTTAGCATCCGCATAACATGCTAAAAGCTACTTAAAACACCTTAACAACTGCACTGCAACATGCTTAAGCTATTTGGGACCTATAACGCCCTCGTGTTAAAAGCTGACACCTTTGCAACTGCATAAGCACTTTTGCAAGGGTAAGCACTGCTCACATCTTCAGAAAATGTAAAAATCTGTTTCATTTTTGCTGTAAATCCATATTAGGCTACAGTGGCAACAAGTCACAAATGAGGACGTGTTCTCGATCTAACAAATGCAGAAGCTGTGTGTGTGTCAGCCATGTTCAGCGGCCAGATCAAGTGTTTTATCAAATGTGAGGGAGGAGTGACACTAGCGTGGGCCGTTGCTGCCCGCAGGCAGGCCGCAGGACATGGTCTCGCAGGACTGAATAAAGACACTTTCATGTCATGACGAGTCAGATTGTCTTGTTACGAGTAAGTACCAGCCTGTGCCCTTCTGCTGTTTTAAACTGGATTTTCACACTAATCTTTATCTTATTAGTGATGTTTGCTCATATTAGGGATAATGATTTTAACAATCCTCTAACCTTAAGTAACTTCAGTGTGTGTATGTGTCGCCCTGCAGTGTTTAAGCGCCAGACATGAAAAGTGTTTTTTTTTTTGCACATAAAACTTAAAGCTAGTATATTGGTTGCTGGTATTGAAAGGACAGTATTGGTGAATTAGCGCAAGTTGTTTTGTCATTCTATGAGGATTAGCATCCAGGCTAATTTCTCTCACTCCTCCTCAAGGAATTGTGCGATGTGATAGTGTGTTTGGAGTTTCCTCCAGGGTAATAATACATAGAGAATCACCGAGCGCAGTAATTCGGCCCTCACAATGAAGCACTGGTTTATCCAGCGGAGCAGCTTAGTCCTATTAATCTCTTGTAACCAAATAAAGTGTGCCCGGACTTCTCGCGGCGGCTGCCGGTTAAGGCCAAGGACTCGTGTCCTCTCTTTGGGTCATTACTAAGCTCGCACCCCCCAGGGCTCTCCATTTCCATTGCAGCTCCTCTGTTCCTCCGCTCCGCCGCGCTTCCCGACTCTCCACGGCTTATCGTTTGGAAGCAGATGTGTTGTGACAGTGGGCATTTTCCATATGAGCTGCATAGTTATGACAGAGAGCAAAGCACCGCATGATCCAGGCGGGTCGAACCGTCGCATTCATCCTCTCGGTCTGGGCTCGTCTCCTCTAGACGCTGCTGATATGGAAAGCCGTTTAAACAGCCAATCGTGAAACACCTTCCAATCCTCCCCAGCAAAGCCTGCCCTGCACATTCAGGCTGTGTCCCAATTTGCAAACTATATAGAATGAAAGATTAGTCCTTCCCAAATCATAGTATGCTAAACTAGATACTATTTTCAGAGGAATATTTTGAGTGGTGTTTGACATGCAAAAGTCACCAGCAGGATGCTAGGGTGTTCTGGGTGATTGTTACTATGTTGTTATATGGTTGCTAATGTGTTCTGAGTGATTTTTCTCCTCACAGAATGACAAAACAATCCGTGTTTATTATGTTGGCTTTGTCACTGTTCTACTATCTAAGCTTATTCTTCTTCTTCTGAGACTAATTTTAAACAGGATCTCCTTCTAGACCTTTAAAGCTGCAACCACCAAACCCGGGTCAGACCTTCTGCTATATCTTTTCTGATCCGACTTACGATTTTCGTTAAACGGATGATCAAAACTATGAAAAGTCCCATACGCTTTCATTGAGGGGGTCAACACTTTTATTGAATAACTCTAATATTTAAGCTTTATCTACCAAGTATATATCACTAACAAAGCCTAGCAACTACCTTAGGACATGCTAGCAGCATGCTAAAACATGCTAGCAACATGCTAATTCACACTAACAACGTGTTAAACATGCTAGCAACAATTCGTTAGCAATGTAATTCATGGTGGCAACATGCTAATTAATGTTAGCAAAGTGTCAAAACATGCTAGCAATGTGGTAAAACGTGTTAGCAACATGTTAATTCATGTTAGTAATGTGTTAAAGCATGCTAAGTCGTACTAACAATGTGCCAAGTCGTGCTAACAATGTGCAAAATCATACTAACAATGTGGTAAAACATGCCTGCAAACATGCCAAGTCAGGCTAGTAATCTAATTAGCATAATTAATTAGCAACCTTAGCATAATTAATGTTAAAAACCATTTAAAATATGTTAGCAAGATATGCAAATTCAGGCTAACAATCCATTAATAATAGCAATGTGTTAAAACATATTAGCAAAATGTTAAAACATACTAAAACATGCTACCAGTGTGTTAATTCATGTTACCAAAATGCTAATTCGTGTTAGCAATGTGCTAAAACCAACATGTTCTCCAACCAATACGCCTATATAGGTCGTTTGTCACTTCCCTGAAATACGACCCATAGGAGCGTTTGCTAAAGTTGCGCACCTATCGACAATAGGACACTTTCATTTTAATGCATTGTTCCCTTTTATCCGCGTCATATTTTTGCTACGTTTTTTTGCGTTTTTTTTTTTTTTTTTGTCTGGCTAAAACATTATGACTTTCTTTCCACTTCACTAAATTTAAAGCTTATACTTTCAGTTTCATATGGCTTTTCAAGCTAACATAAAAGTTGAACTTTACTTTCTAGTTTACCAATACTGTCTTTTCAATACCAACAGATAATATTCAAAAAGTTTTATTTTACTTTGTGTGTGTGTGTGTGTGTGTGTGTGTGTGTGTGTGCAAAAGGCACCACCAAGATATGCTAGGTTATTAACCAGGGTGTTGCTATGCTAAATCACTTAGCAAAACCACTAAATTATGCCAAAGATTTTCGAGGTAAGCAAGTATGCTAGTTGTTTTTATGGCTAATGTTGCCGGAACTGTCATACTGTTATGTTACATATTACCTTCAGTGAAGTGAAGTAGCTGTAGTAGAAATACATAGATTGCGATGCAGCCCCAGACTAGCAGTGACCTTTACAGCTGTTTTGAACCAATATCTGGAGTCTGAACATCATATATGCCGCAGGACTAGGTGCTCTGAGCCCGCAGGGATTTGAGCAGAGCTTTGGCGCGTCAGACCATAGCTAAAACCTCTCGTGTCAACTCCGTGAATACACCCAACACTGAGCGAATGCCGTGCTTTTGAAATCATATGTCTGGGGGTGGTAGCTTATCCTCTCGAATGTGAATGCACTGAATTCTGGCTTATCGTTCTGTGCTGTAACACAGACGGATGCCGCTTCCCTTGCAGGCGATGAGCGGGGATCGCTCTTTGAACGATAATTACTCAATGGAACTGATTCAATTAATTGAGGCCAGGAGCAAAAACTGGAAAGATCGGAACAAATTAAATCATAATTATCAGCTACTTAGAAGAGGCCACACCTGAGTAATTTCAAATTAAGATAAGTGTATGTACATAGCAGTTGTCCTGCTGTAGGAAGCAGACAGCACTGACACTATTAACACACATCGCGTGTGACGCCAATCCAGTTTTGCAGTGGGTGAAATGAATCTGAGCTTGATCTGTTTCTAATGCTCAATTGAATTTAGAAGAAATTATATCCATTGCACTGGACTTTTTCTTCCTCTGAGAGTGTGTGTTTGTTTGTTGAAACCAGCAGTTTTTTGCTGCCAGTATAGTGTTACCGTACATTTAACCGCACTAATGTGGCATCTATCAGCTGTTAAGTCTCGCTAAACCAGCACTTTGATTGAAACTGGTTCAGATGTTCCCACAAACACTGTGCGTGTCTAATGCCTACTGCAGATTTACTACATACTGCATACATTTTAATGACTACTGCTTATTTGGATGGACTGTTTTGAATGTTATTCATTTGATATGCTGTTTTTGGTTTAATTAATTGCAGGGAAATAGACAAATTTGTACTTTGGTTGTACACTACACATTTTAGCAAATGTAAAAGGGCTTGACAGTTTCATTCACATTTGCAGCTAAAAATAGATGTGTGATAAATGTAATTAGGAGTATGTGTGCGAATAAAAGTAGGTCTTTAAACGGTCAAATTTAAGGTCATAAAAAGTCTTCATAAATGGTATAACAAAAGTTTTAATTATCATTTTAAGAGGTCTTAAATTTGAGGTTGGAAATCAGGAATCAGAATATGGCTTAATGTGTTTTAGCCTAGCTTAGGACATGTTAGCAATGTGCTAAAACTCCTTACATTTATATAGCGCTTTTCTGGGTACTTAAAGCACTTTACATATGGAAGGAGGAATCTCCTCAACCACCACCAGTGTGCAGCATCCACCTGGATGATGTGACGACAGCCATATTGTGCCAGAACGCACACCATCTGATTGGTGGAGAGGAGACAGAGTGATGAAGCTAATCGGTATATGGGGATGATTACGTAAGCAACATGTTACTGTAAATCATGCTAGCAACATTCTAATTCATGCTAACAACATGCTAAACATGTTAGCAAAATGCTAATTCATGTTAGCAGTGTGTTAATTTGTGTAAGCATTGTGGTAAATTATGCTAGCAACATGCTAATTCATGCTAGCAACCTGTTAAAACATGCTAGCAACATGCTAAAACGTACCGCCAACATGCTAGCAATGTTTTAGAATATGTTAATTCATGTTAGCAACGTGTTAAAACATGCTAATTCATTATACCAATGTCTATTGTGAGCTCCCTAATGTTTGAGTAGCTGGACACAGTAAATAGATTTTAAAATAAGAGTCCTGGGCTTGTTAATAAAACTTTTTTCTAGTTATTATTGGTATTTCATTACAAAAATGTATATTTCATAAAAACTTTATCTGGCATTTAATTCAGTTTTTACGATATACATAATTCCATAATTATTAAATAAATACAGTTTGAAGCAGAAATATTTAAAAACAGTGTAGTTTTTGTGTTCAAATAAATTAAATAATTTTGTAAATCTCTTCTTGTATCCCTTTATTAAGAAAAAACAACAACAAACAAACAAAAAATTAAATCAGTTTTCATCATGCCACTAAAGCTCTTTATGCGCCAAATTATGAGCATGCGCTCCTTGGGGGAAAAAAAAGTAAGCGTTAAGCCTTAAAACCGCAGAAACAGTAGTACGTCATTTTGAATATAACCTCTCTCTTTCTCTGTATTTTCCGGAGGCACTTGAACACTAAAAGCACGCATGCAGGAAAGCAGGTGGATGTTTTAGGACACAGCTTCATTATGAAGCTCACTTGCGGTTTTTGCCAATTATCGTCTCTGACGAGCGGCACAGCTGGGATCTTTAGCACTGACGTAGACTAAGGTCAATCTCGTGCATGTAGTAATTGTATTCTTCGGTGATTCCAGGTCAGTCTCCTGCAATCGATGACATTCCAATAAACAAGGTGGCGGTCGGCCAAGCCATTGTTTCGCTGCGGTGTGGCTGGAGAAATTCCTTAATCCCCCGTCTACAGCAGAGCTCAGGAGAAGAAAAATTGTATTTTCCTTCCAAGAGCGAGCAGGAGAGCTTTGCCGGTCTGGCCTCCTTGCTGGCTGGAAACCGTAGCGCTGTCACAGCGCCCTGATTTACACCCCTGCTTTTCCTGCATTTTCTCCGCAGCCTCTTCAGTCCTATACGACCACGTTGAACTCAACTCGTCTGTGCTGTTTTTCATAGAATGCATCCGTTGCATTTGGTGACAAAAGAATGTCGCGCCGACCGTGATAATCTATGAGTTTGTTAACTTAAAAATAATTGATTACCTCTGCCAATTTATTAGGGTTTACTGTCTTCCCAAGTGTGTTTACATTCAGGCCAAAAAGCCGCAAGCCACCAGCGGGAGTGGATTATATTTGGAGCTGAGATAGAGAGGGATAAATAATGCGCCGTTTGCAGGAGGCCTTTGCCACACACACGCATAGCGTAAATCTCCCCCACTTTGCCGCACAAATAATCCTTCAAAGCCATCCTGAGGTTTTGGGGGAATGATTGGCTTTTGTATCGCCTCCCATTGCCTTTTTCCTGTGAGCACCGGCGGCGTCTGTTTGCGCCGAGTCTATTCAGACTGCAGAACGTCACTATTAAATCACCACATTTAAGATGGGTGCCTCGACAAAGCCTTTCTCCACTTCTGAAAAGACCCAAGCCTGGCATATTGTCACGGATCGGCTGACGCGCTTAGCATTCCAACGGATTCCTGTGCCGCTTCTGCAGGGAAAACCAGGGCAGGAGGCTGTTGTGGCCGAGGGAGGGTTTGGTTTCAGGGTTAGTAGAGGAGCAGAGCAGCTCTCGTCTCTGATCTCAGAGCTGTATGAGGCCGTGTGAGAGGCCATCGCTACAGTAAAGAGAATAACATATGGGCAAAAAAACAAAAAAAAAACAAAACAATGTTGCAGTTTTCCGTCAACAGCTGCTCACTGTACAGAACAGTGTCAAATAGAAAGAAAATACATGGCGAGTTACAGTACAGGGGTTTTGAGAACCCACCGACTAGTCAGTGTTGAAAATACAGTGGTATGCGAAAGTTTGGGAACCCCTTGCAGAATCTGTGAAAATGTGAATAATTTTAACAAAATAAGAGAGATCATACAAAATGCATGTTATTCTTTATTTAGTACTGTCCTGAGTAAGATATTTTACATAAAAGATGTTTACATAAAGTCCACAAGACAAAAAATAGCTGAATTTATTCAAATGACCCTGTGCAAAAGTTTGTGAACCCTTGATTCTTAATATTGTGTGGTTACCTGGATGATCTACGACTGTTTGTTTGTTGTGTGATGGTTGTTCGTGAGTCTCTTGATTGTTCTAAGCAGTTAAACTGAGCTCTGTTCTTCAGAAAAATCCTCCAGGTCCTGCAGATTCTTCAGTTTTCCAGCATTTTTTGCATATTTGAACCCTTTCCAGCAGTGACTGTATGATTCTGAGATCCGTCTTTTCACACTGAGGACAACTGAGGGACTCAAACACAACTATTAAAAAAGGTTCAAACATTCACTGATGCTCCAGAAGGAGACACGATGCATTAAGACCCAGGGGGTGAAAACTTTTGAACAGGATATAGATGTCCACATTTTTCTCTTTTTGTTGAAATATGATCTCTCTTATTTTGTTAAAATTATTCACATTTTCACAGATTCTGTAAGAGGTTCCCAAACTTTTGCATACCACTGTATGTATTGCACATTCCTAGTACAGTAAGAAATATAAAGGGAGTGTTTTGTCATGTTGAGTTTTCGGAAAGATGCGCTCTTCTCTCTCTGTCCATTAGCCGGGTGTCTTAAAGGGGACATATCTTGAAAATCTGACGTTTTCTGTGTTTAAGTGCTACAATTAGGTCCCCGGTGCATCTACCAACCCAGAAAACGTGAAAAAGGACAACCCAGTAACTTTGTTTTCTCTACATACACGTGAAAAAACGAGCCACTCAGATTTCGCTCCCCTAGTGACGTAGGAAGGGGATCTTATTATAATATTACCACCCCTTAATCTGCACATTTCCACCCCACGGCACCGCCATTTTGTTTTAGCAAGCGGAAACGGTGTACCAGTTCTGACGCCATGGCAAAAGTTCGAGCAAAGCATGCCAACTGTTCTGTCATTGGCTGCACAGACGAGCACATAACACTGTTTAGAGTCTCGTTAGCTTGGATAGCCTGCAAGTTGACCCTGACAAGCTCGATTGCTAAAAAAGACGCGTTTCTGTCTGAGCGATATTTTGGGAAAAATAGACCATTCACAGCATTTGATAGCAATCATAAACGTTAGCCTGGTGTGTATGGCTCTGTTTGGCAAACAAGTACGCTATGAATAGTGGGTGTCTATACGAGTTTTGCACAAAAGATGCACATGCTAGTCGATGTGTTGAACCAACTCTAAAGCAACTACGTAAATTTATCCACTTGGATAACGTCCAGCTTCATTCTAAAAGTTGTAACTTCTTCCTGAGTCTCTCCATCAGTGTCGACTCCGGTTTGAACAATGTAAGCCTGAACACCGTTACTGACAATCCTCATTTTGGCTGCGTGAGATTGTCCAGCTTTGTTGTTGTTGAGCAACCGAAGCGCGAGCTGTTAAAGCTCCGCCCTCTTCTGGAAAGGGGGCCGGGAGCAGCAGCTCATTTGCATTTAAAGGGAAACACAAAAACGGCATGTTTTTTCTCACTCCCAAATAGGAGCAAATTTGACAAGCTATAATAAATGATCTGTGGGGTATTTTGAGCTGAAACTTCACAGACACATTCTGGAGACACCAGAGACTTATATTACATCTTGTTAAAAAAAAACAAAAAGGGCATTATAGGTCCCCTTTAATGTCTGGAAAAGAAACAGCAACACAGCAACAAATGTATAATGAGCTTGACTTTTTCATCAGCAGCGAGCATGTTTGAATTGCAGTCTGGGGGAATGTGCTCGTATATATTTGCGCGTCGTCCTCGGTGTGCAATAATGCGTGCTGGCCTACACCTGCAGCGTGTCTCTCCGCAGTCCTTAAATTTATGTGAAAGATTCATGCGAAATTATCTTTTGTCCTCCAGAAAAGCGCTAAAGGAGGCGCTCCGAGACACAAATGCTTTTCAGAACGCATTCTTTCAGACAATCGTCGCATAAATGTTTCAAATGCACAATAATATCAGACATAATTTGAGCCGGCCCAGCATGCTTTGCAGTCATCAGGGGTTGTTTCCTTTGATCATTAATGTGCAATCCAAAGCATTTCAGAAGAGCTCCGGGCGTTTTCACACCGCTGGAAATGGATGCTAACGAGGCTGCCGACGTACTGCGGTAAACGCTAAAGAACTGTTAATTAGCGGATGCCTGCTAATAGGCCACGCTGTCACAGAATCGACAGTGCATCGCCATCCTGTATGGACCTTTTTTTCTTTTTGGTCGTGATGCAAAACAAAACACTTCGTTATGCGAGAAAACTGCACGTTATTCATTCCTCTTCATAATTGCATTGTGCTTGGCGAAGATGCCTAACATGCATTGATAATTCAAACGGGCCGTGCTTTGATGCAATCTTGAAATATGCATCGGCTTGTTGGCTGAGGTGATGTAAGGAGCCAAATTTCCGCCCCTTTGGGCCTGAATGGGCTAGATCTTTCAGTTACACTTTGTAAGTAGATAATTTAGCTCTCATTAAATGTGGAAACGGCCGTATGCCACAATGTGCTGATGCCAAGCCTTCAGAAAACACAGAGAAAGGAGCTTTTCTGCTTTGAGAAGGACATGAAACGTTGCTCGGTGGAGATGCCTTGTGTTTCCAGCCCTGTCTGTCCCCGGGGATCAAGACTCATTAGCACTTGACTTCAGAGCGGCCCAGTCCTGCTTCTTGGGCTCTCAGATGTGGATAGAAGATGCCGGACTGAGGGGCCATGGTCGCTTTATATCCCCTCCTTCTCCACTGCTGTCTTGCTATCCCATCATCCCCTACTGTTTGTTCAGTTTGACTGACAGCTGGTTGAAGTTCAAGGCGCTGGGAATACTATTCTGCTCCGGCAGTGAGAGGATGACAGAAGATAAATGTGATAAAACTTTTAGTGCCTGGATGATCAGTTCGGTACCAAAATGTTGCTCGTATTTGTAACGTTATGCAAGGTTATTCCTATATAATATTTATTGGAAAGGCCAGGTGAATGTGTGGTTGTAAAGGATCTGGGGATGATGTGCAGGGTTTGTTAAAGTGCACTTTATTATTCCATTTGAAATGGCTCGATGAAGACTTTTGCTCAGATAGTTTCTTTGTGTAATGATGCATTTGTGTACCTTAAGGTTTCGTAAGGAATTTAAACAATGCTTTCTATCTGTCTGTCTATCTATCGATCATTCAGTCTGTTGTTCCACCCATCCATCCATCCATCCATCATTCTATCTATCTATCTATCTATCTATCTGTCTATCTCGTTCTATCTATCATTCTATCTGTCGTTCTGTTGTTCTATCTATGCATCTGTCCATCTACCATCCATCCATCCATTGTTCTTTTTATTGTTCTGTCATTCTATCCATCGTTCTATCGTTCTGTCATTCTATCTATCTATCTATCTCTCCATTGTTCTATTTATTGTTCTATCTATCAATCTATCCATTCTATCGTTGTATCTATGTTCTGTCGCTCTATCTATGCATCTATTATCCATCCATCCATCCATCATTCTATCGTTCTGTAATTCTATCTATTTATCATTCTGTTGTTCTTTCTATGCATCTGTCCATCTACCATCCATCCATCCATTGTGCTTTTTATTGTTTTATCATTCCATCCATCCATCGTTCTATCTATCGTTCTGTCATTCTATCTATCTATCTATCTATCTATTGTTCTATTTATTGTTCTATCATTCCATCCATCCATCGTTCTATCTATCGTTCTGTCATTCTATCTATCTATCTATCTATCTATCTATCTATCTATCTATGTATCTATCTATCTATCTATCTATCTATCTATCTATCTATCTATCTATCTATCTATCTATCTATCTATCATTCTATCTATTGTTCTGTTGTTCTATCTATGCATCTGTCCATCTACCATCCATCCATCCATTGTGCTTTTTATTGTTCTATCATTCCATCCATCGTTCTATCATCCTGTCATTCTATCTTTCTATCTATCTATCTATCTATCTATCTATCTATCTATCTATCTATTGTTCTATTTATTGTTCTATCATTCCATCCATCCATCCATCGTTCTATCTATCGTTCTGTCATTCTATCTATCTATCTATCTATCTATCTATCTATCTATCTATCTATCGTTCTGTTGTTCTATTTATTGTTCTATCTATCAATCTGTCCATTCTATCGTTGTATCTGTTCTGTCGCTTTATATCTATCATCCATCCATCCATCCATCCATCCATCCATCCATCCATCCATCCATCCATCCATCCATCCATCCATCTACCCACAGAGACACTATCTAATAATTGGTCCCAACTATTTATTTATTTAATACTTTATGTGGTGCATAAACATGTCACATTATATATTATATAAAATTTAGGTTTTTTAAAAAAAAATTTTTTACTTTTTTTGTCCTTTTTAATGTGTTATATAAATATATAGGACAAAATCAGACTACACTGGTCTTGCTGTATGTTTTAACTGTAGATTCAGTAGCAGTGTAATATACTGTAGGAAACACTGTAAGAGTAGTTTACAGTGTCTTATCCGCTGCATGTTCATATATACAGTATTTACCAGTGGCGTTGTGTTTATGTTGCTCACAGTCCACAGATTTATATTAGACCAAAGCTGAAAACTTTGGAGGCACTAGTTGTGACCCGGTTGTTCTCAGATGATCTAATCAAAGCTGGTCTATGGCCTGAGCGTCTCTGCCGCACAGTGTGTACGCTAGCAGCCTCTCTGCCCCTCATATATATTGTATAGGATGAAAGGAATGGAAGTTCAAAGTTGTCTTATTAGGCCTCATGTGCTTTATTCTTTCAACACACGATGCCTGGAGAAAGACTTGTGTGTGCAGCTTATATAACGCTGCTCTTATGTGGCCGGATATTTTACAGTGTTTGTATATCAGTATATTTTGGGTGTTCTGGGTATTTTAGTATTTTCAGCATTACTGTGCAGTTTCATTAAATTTTAATACACAAAAAGGATGTCTAATCAACTGAATTCATTAAACTTTAAAATTTTAACAATAATAGGGACTATGAAATTCTGTGTTGTATCTTAATTTATTTTTTGGTTCTATGTTTAATGATTTAATATACACCCCTCACATTTTCATGTGGCAACACTGAAGAAATGACACTTTGCTACAATGTAAAGTAGTGAGTGTACGGCTTGTATAACAGTGTAAATTTGCCGTCCCCTCAAAATAACAGTCATTAATGTCTAAACCGCTGGCCACAAAAGTGAGTACACCCCTAAGTGAAAATGTCCAAGTTGGGCCCAATTAACCCGGTGTCATGTGACTCATTAGTGTTACAAGGTCTCAGGTGTGAATGGGGAGCAGGTGTGTTAAATTTGGTGTTATCGCTCTGGCTCTCTCATACTGGTCACTGGAAGTTCAACATGGCACCTCATGGCAAAGAACTCTCTGAGGATCTGAAAAAAAGAATTGTTGCTCTACATAAAGATGGCGTAGGCTATAAGAAGATTGCCAAGACCCTGAAACTGAGCTGCAGCACGGAGGCCAAGACCATACAGCGGTTTATCAGGACAGGTTCCACTCAGAACAGGCCTCGCCATGGTCAACCAAAGAAGTTGAGTGCACGTGCTTGGAGTCATATCCAGAGGTAATAGACGTGCTGCCAGCATTGCTGCAGAGGTTGAAGGGGTGAGAGGTCAGCCTGTCAGTGCTCAGACCATACGCCGCACACTGCATCAAATTGGTCTGCATGGCTGTCGTCCCAGAAGGAAGCCTCTTCTAAAGATGATGCACAAGAAAGCCCACAAACAGTTGCTGAAGACAAGCAGACTAAGGACATGGATTACTGGATTCATGTCCTGTTGTCTGATGAGACCAACATAAACTTATTTGGTTCAGATGGTGTCAAGCGTGTGTGGCGGCAACCAGGTGAGGGGTACAAAGACAAGTGTGTCTTGCCTACAGTCAAGCATGCTGGTGGGAGTGTCATGGTCTGCATGAGTGCTGCCGGCACTGGGGAGCTACAGTTCATTGAAGGAACCATGAATGCCAACATGTACTGTGACATACTGAAGCTGAGCATGATCCCCTCCCTTCAGAGACTGGGCCGCAGGGCAGTATTCCAACATGATAACGACCCAAATACACCTCCAAGACGACCACGGCCTTGCTAAAGCATGTCTCCAGACCTAAACCCTATTGAGCATCTGTGGGGCATCCTCAAACGGAAGGCGGAGGAGCGCAAGATCTCTAACATCCACCAGCTCCGTGATGTCGTCATGGAGGAGTGGAAGAGGACTCCAGTGGGAACCTGTGAAGCTCTGGTGAACTCCATGCCCAAGAGGGTTAAGGCAGTGCTGGAAAATAATGGTGGCCACACAAAATATCGACACTTTGGGCCCAATTTGGACATTTTCACTTTGTGGCCAGCGGTTTAGACATTAATGACTGTGTTATTTTGAGGGGACGGCAAATTTACACTGTTATACAAGCTGTACACTCACTACTTTACATTGTAGCAAAGTGTCATTTCTTCAGTGTTGTCACATGAAAAGATATAAAATACTTACAAAAATGTGAGGGGTGTACTCACTTCTGTGAGATACTGTAAATGTTTTATCAAAATTTAATAAATCAAATAAATGCATAAAACTTTTAGACTTTAACAAGCCGATCAATATTTTAAAATTTTAAATAAAATAATGTAATCGAATAAAAAAATGTTTTTGGCAAAATGCTGCACAACAAAGGTTTTACTGTGTACAATTATACTTGAACGAAATATGTGCGATATTGTGTACTAAAAAAAACCTAATACTAAAATAAAAAAACAAAAACAAAAAAACAACAACAGGTTATTGGTAACTAAAAATATGACTATTAAATATAAAATAAAATAGTTGAAATTATTACCTGGAAATAAATAAAAACTGAAACTAAAATAAAAATAAATTAAACCTAAGTAGTAGTATTTAAAAAAAACAACAACACATAATAATAAAATGACAAAAGCACATAACAAAATGACTAAATATAAATAAAACTTTCATTCAGTTTAAAATGAAAATGGAAAATCCCATATTAAAAATATCAATAAAAACTTCAACAGGATCTCAATGATACTAAAATAACACCGGACCCTCCACAGTACATTGTCTGGGTCACACGACACTTAAACAATACATGCGGTTCTTTCCGCCCGTCCGTCCCCCATCCCGCAGAGGTCATTTATGAAAGCCTTGATTGACAGCCTAATTACCCAGTACAGCAGCATGAGCTCTCCGCCGTAGGTGCGGCCCACAGGATCGAGAGGGATGGATGGATGGATGAAGGAGGAGAATTTGTCCTCTCTCCGTCCATCCGGGCTGTCAGGGGACCACCGAGTGTGTTTACACGCTCAAAACGGCCGGGCAAATGGCCCAGGCAATCAAGTGCACAGATAAAATGGAAACAAATAATAGGCGAGGAGAGGAGAATTGCACCCGTCCACTGGGGCGGATAAGACAAATATGGGCCAGTGATTGA
The DNA here is from genome assembly GCA_037101425.1 of Elopichthys bambusa. Taxonomy (NCBI): domain Eukaryota; kingdom Metazoa; phylum Chordata; class Actinopteri; order Cypriniformes; family Xenocyprididae; genus Elopichthys; species Elopichthys bambusa. The sequence goes on from CM074433.1 coordinate 45,138,459, forward strand.
CCGGTGCATTCAGGCCAGGTCTAGCAGGCTTTGTTTGCTCTCATTCAGGGAGTGATGGGCTTTAACTAGACAGCTGCGAGAGGTGGCAGTGCCACTTTCAGCTGTTCCCTCTCAAAGACAAAAAGAGGTCACATTCCTCAAGGACGGATGGACGGACGGACGGCGCGACCGTCTTCCTCGCAGGGATATTTTTGCCGAGTCTGGCAGTGCTGGCGCCTCCGCTGCGGATGCCAAGAATTCATCTTTAACCACCTGTTTAGTGATTTATTTCAGTTTTATGATAATTACTCTTGCATGCTGTAATTAAGGAGTAAGCCGTGACATTAAATAGACTAAACCGCATTCCTCACAGAACTGTATCGATCTGGAGATAAATTAAAATGCATCTTTAGTCCTTTCATAACGGTTTCTAGTTGTTGGTTGGACTGTGTTGCATATGAAATTACTTTGAGAGGTTCAAGAGAATGCAATCTTACATAAATTTCATACACTGCCGTTCAAGAAAAGAAAATTAATAAAAGTTATTTTTTTATTTAGCAAGGATGCATTACATTCATCAAAAGCAACAGTAAAGATCTTTATAATGTAATATAAATAAATGCTGTTCTTATACTACGGTCTCAGAAAATTCAGCTTTGATTACAGGAATAATTTTTTTTTTTTTACTGTATATTCACATAGAAAACAGCTATTTTAAATGGTAATAATATTTAACAATTTTGCTGTTTTTACTGTATTTTTGATCACATAAATGCAGCCTTGGTGAGCAGAAGAGACTAAAATCGTCACCAAATGGTAGTTAAAAAAAAAATTCTATTCACCCCAGAAGAACCATTATTTCAACCAAACAGCCGTTGTTGCTTATTATATTCAAAATGTTTTATGCAAGAAATAAAATAGGGTAAGAATTTCAAATTAAAAACGATCATTATATTTTTCAAAGGGTTAGTTCATCCAAAAAAGAAAATTCTGTCATTAATTACTCGCCCTCATGTCGTTCCACACCCGTAAGACCTTCGTTCATCTTCAGAACACAAATTAAGATATTTTTGATAAAGTGAGGCCTCCATTGACAGCAAGATAATTAACACTTTCAGATGCCGTATTTAAAACAGTTCATGTGACTACAGTGATTCAACCTTAATGTTATGAAGCGGCGAGAATACAAAATAACGACTTTATTCAACAATATCTAGTGATTTCAAAACACCGCTTCATGAAGCTTCGAAGCTTTACGAATCTTTTGAATCAGTGGTTCGGAGCGTGTATCAAACTGCCAAAGTCACGTGCACCATTGAAATTTCGAAACACTTACGATGTAACGAAGACTTTGGCAGTTTGATACACGCTCTGAACCACTGATTCAAAACAAAAGATATGCAAAGCTTCGAAGCTTCATGAAGTCATTGTAGTCACATGAACAGGTGTGTAACGACATGAGGGTGAGTAATTAATGACAGAATTTTTTGGGTGAACTAACCTTTTAAGATTTGTAAAATGAGCCGTTCATAAACATTTTGGAGTTTTGTTAATCAAAGTAAATGAATCAGATTTGAATCGAAGTTTGAACTGATTCACACACTGTGAAAAATGTATCATTTTTTCTTTTGTCACATTAGCTTAGATAATCAATGTGGTTCAGATAACATCATATTTTGAGTTTCTGTTGATTAAACCAATCGCCTTAATTGAAATTAAAAATTTTGAGTTAATACAATGAACTCAAAATTTTAAGGCGACCAGGTAACTTACTTTAAGTTAAACCAACAATTCTTCTTTACATTTTTTTTTTTTTTTACATTCACTATATTGCATTTTATGTTTAATATATAAATATTTTTAATTTTATATTTAAATATATTGTCACAATATTAAACATATTGAAAGCCTTGTATCTCCATATTTCTTTTTTTTCTTCTTTTTTTTTCTATAAATCATAACTATTGATCACCTTTTACATCTGTCTGTGGGTTTTGCAAATATTTACCCAATTAAAAGTGTTAAAGTGCCCCTATTATGCCTTTTTAAAAGTTCCTAATGTTTCGGGAGTTTCCTGAAAATTGTTCCAAAGTAAATCCTACACTGTTTTTAAGTCTATGGAATAAAGCGTAATGGTAAACTAAATAACAGCACATCTTCTGTCAGGAGTGTCTCAGTACAGTAATGAGAAGGTTGTTCCTGGCGTTCGTCTAAAGATAAACGTTGCTATCGGTCGTTTCATCTCTTTGCACGTCCACGTTCTATTGATTGAAGCTTCTTGTCAAAATCCAACAAGTAAAAGGTGAATCCCTCGTCGCAAATCCGTTTCACATCCCTCTCACAATTCAATCAATGCTGAAAGCTCTCGCTCCCTTCAGTCAGAAGATCTTCTACTCTTAAAGAAATGAAAATCCTGTCATTTACTCTCCCTCACGTCATTCCAAATGCTTCAAAGAAACACAAAAGGAGTTATTTAGCCGAATCTATGTGATTCACTGTAGATTTCAGGCTTGAAATGACATGAGTAGATGATTTGTGGGTGAACCATTCCTCTGAAGTACACTGAACTTTAGTGAAGTAAAGTTTTAGTTTTCTTTCTCATTGTTTGCCGCTGCGTTCAAGCATCTGTCCCCTTCTGTTGACCTCAGATCAGTTTCTCTGTCAGCGCTTTGGTCTTTTGAAGAGCTTGGATGGAGCGTGGGTTGGTGGTCCGGGCCTGTCAGAGGCTGGTGTCAGTGCGATGATGTGTTGTGTGCCACAGTAATTGAGAACGCAGGCCGACATTGTTAATGCTCCATGAAACCATAGTGGGGTTTTGAGACACAGGCCAGAAATGGAAAGAACCCCACAGAATGGTTTGCCAAACGCAGTTTTCTTTCAATGTTGATGTATTTCCTGTTGTAACAGGACGTTTTGGCAGAACATATTCATTTTTAATTAATAATAATTTTATTTTATTTCACTTATTTTTTATCTTAGGTTTTATTTATTTGTTTTATATAATTTATACATTTTTATTATTACATTATTTTATATATTTCATTTTATTTTACTTGTTTATGTTTTATTCACATATATGTGTGTGTGTGTGTGTGTGAAGTATATATTATATAATATATCTACATAGCATATTTATAATATATCTTTTTATTTGTTTACATCACTTTCTAGCATGTTTATGTATTTTATAAAATATATATTTTTTCATTTAATTTAGTTTTTATTTATTTTATTTTTAGTTATTTCATTATTTTATGTTTCCTTTATTTTAATTTTACTTTTATTTTATTTAATATATTTGTTATCTTTTTATTTTATTTTTTACATCACTGTCTGCCATTTTTATTTTAACTTTTTTTTTGTTTTTTCATATATTTGTTATCTTTTAATTTGCTTACATCACTCTCTGGCATTTATTTTTTTTATTTTATTTTATTCGTTATTTGATTATTTTATGTTTCATTTTATTTTATTTTAATTGTACTTGTTTATATTTTTATTTCATATATTTGTTATCTTTTTATTTTTTTTTACATCACTGTCTGCCATTTTTATTTTTTTTCATATTTTTGTTATCTTTATTATTTTTATTTTATTTTATTTAATTTTATTTTATTTATTTTTTATTTTTTATTTTATTTTATTTTATTCCTATAAGAATTTGTTTGCATTACTGTCTGGCAAAACCATTTTTTTTTTTTTTTACCTTTATTTATATAGTGCTTTTTACAGTGTAGATTGTGTCAAAGCAGCTTTACAGTGATAAGTGGTACATTATTTTGGCTGCACAGCAGCTCTTAAAGAATAGTGTCAATGCAGGCAGATCAAAGCACAGTTGAATATCGAATGTCAAATATCAAGTGTCCCCAACTAAGCAAGCCAAAGGCGACAGCGGCAAGGAACCCAAACTCCAACAGGCGACATCAGATGGCAAAAAAAACAAAAAACACTGCACCATGATATGCTACTTGCTATCGCTAGCTAATATCAAGTGATATTAGTCATGATGGTCATTCCTGACAGCATTTTATTTGACAAAAATGTATACACCCCTCTACTTCTGATTTAACTTGTGTACCCTCTCCACAAGAGAAGGTACATTTTAGATGCATATAAATGCATCTAGGCAGAATATGATTCCCCAGGCTCTCTGTGGACAAGTTGTGGATGTGTGTGTGTTGAGATGTGCAGGTATTACAGCATTACCCTCCGCTCTGCGTGATCACTTTCTAGGCGGCTCATTTCACTGGCTTCTCAAGCCGAGTCAGCAAACGCTTCCAATGATCCTCTTCCAGGTTAAACAGCATCAGTCGCAAAATCTCCTCTACACAAGCGCCATTTAGTCTAAACAAGCATCTCTGAAATAGCCCAGATAAGAGGCAGCTATGTCCACATAAAACTCAACGCATTTGAATGTAAATCCCTGAAATGTGTAAATGTAAATAAAGGAAACGGCATTTACATTTGACATAGATGTGGCTGTGTTTAGTTAAGTTGGTTATGTCTCCCCAGTGACATTATAAATTCAGCTTCTTTTTATTTCTTGTGCTGCAGAGGTCGATTCCACAGCCACGAGGGAGATTCTGTAATTGCGGCTGATGGTTGTATGACATTTCAACCGTCTTCCGATTGGCTCAAGAGTCCGAAAGGCCTTGTCTAATTGCTGCAAATTCCTCCATTTTAAATGAACTCGAGGCTGTCAGTGAGACCCGAGGAGCGAGACTATCATCCCATCAACCCGTGTTTTTGTTTTTGGCCAGAAATTCTGTGCGTGTGTGTGTGTGTAGCTCGACTTGAGAGAAACATTTGATTCGGTCGTTGCAGTTAATGAGCATGTACGTTACAAGCGTAAATAAAAGGAAAAGCCCATTTTAGACTTCATTTGCAGCTTGTCACATTGGTGATGGTACGGAAAGACCAGCGATGTCTCGCTCTGCACATTTCATCTTCTGTCGGGGAGAGGCTGGCGTGTCCAGCTGGGCGCTGTAATTAATCTGAAGTCCCCCTGCAGAACGTCAATACACGTTGAGCATGTTTTCGGGCCGCTCGTTGCGCTTTTGTCTTTCCGATGAGGAGAATTAGTGAGAATGTGTCAGGTGAGGGACGCGTAAAGGTCACTCTCTTCTTCCTGTGACACTTTTATAAAGCTTGTTAAAGCAGAAGCTTGTTCAGAGCTCAAGCTTTCACTCTACTCTACTTTTCCCATTCAATATACTGTCCTTCATAGTCATTTTCCTGCTTGCAAATAAAATAGGCACACGTGAAAATGAAAAATGTCACAGAAACATTCTGTTTTGCACCTTAGAACAACATGGAACTGTACGTGTCCTTAATGGCTGTAAAACACTAAGATAATGGACATAAAAAGAAAATAATGGCTTGTTCGGTGGATTCATGTTGTCATTATAATGGCAATAAATGCTGATTATGATTTACACCCTTAGGAAACGTTGTGACATCACATTGACTGTACTCTAGAAGTCATCTTTGGATTTGGCTGATGTTCATATATCGCTTGATGATGTGCCAAAGAAACTGACCGTGTGACCCATTTGCTTGTTTGATTTACTCTAAAAGCCGTCACCATCCTCAAAGTAGCGGCGCCAGTTGGGTGATAGGTTAGTCGCTAATGCTCTTAAATCATAAAGTCTGCTCCTCTTTTCTGTATGTAGGTGTGACGTCTCCCCGATGGGTCTTTTTCAGGTCCTTGTCGCCACTGAAATTGGATTATCAGCCTGGATGGGTGACTAAACAACACTGAATTGACGTTCCAGCTGAATCCAGACGTGACCTCATGACGCCCGAACTCTTTCTGAAAGAACTATTACACCTCTGCACTGACCCAGATGCATTATATTCGCTTTATCACTTCATGTTTTCAAAAAAAGAGATGAAATGGAAAGAGCAGGGAACGTTTGCACCATAAAGCATTTTCATTTATGCATTTAGCAGATGCATTTTATCCAAAGCGACTTACAGTGCAACAAGTGATTCATCTTGAAGTGCCCCTATTACGCAGTTTAAAAGGTTCCTAATTTACAACAGTCTTTTACAATAGGTTTACAAGCATCCAAAGTCAAAAGACACTTTCATTTTCTCATAATATACACTGTAAAATCAGCTCTTTTCTAACAGTGGCTGAAACAGTTTGATAAAGCATGTCGATCTCTCTAAACCCCTTCGTTTCTAAAAGCCGCTCTGCTCTGATTGGTCTACCACTTGTAGCGCGTGTCAGAAACCAAACACCAATTAGCATATCTGAATTTCAGAACTTCATACACAGTGATACGAACAGTAACGATGGTGTCGGTTTTACAGAATCAATTCCAGCCCGAGTCTCATTCTTTGGATGTACAGCAAAGTGGAATTGATTTGGCAGCGCTGAAAACAGCATCTTCTCAACAACACAAACCAAACTCTTCCAGTCTCAGGTACAGCTACAGTGTTTGAGGGCGGAGCAAAGTAGACATCGTTTGCGGGTAGCTAATGAAAACCATAGGCTGGCATTATGCAAATTTGTTACAAACCTACAGGAAGTGAGACTGACGACTCGTTTCAGGCAATAACTCGACCTTTGCAAACCTTTTACATTCACAAACCGCTATATTACACACTACATGACTGGTAATATCCAAAAAAAAAAAAAAAGCATAGCTGGTGGCACTTCAAGGAGGCAATAACATGAGAAGTGCAAGTAGTGCAAAGTTTCAGATACCACACAAGCTAGAACAAAGAGGGATGTAAGAAATAGTGATAGCACAGAAGTTAAAAGTTAAGTGATGCTTCCTAATATTAGCCGATTTAATTTCAAATTCCTGTCTGTCAGTGTTTGAAGTTTGTCTGAGAGTCGGCACTAATGTCAGGCTGGGCACGCAGCGCACCGGCACCCCCGATGATCTCTCATCAGCGCTCCCTAGAGGGTTGGTTTGATTTCAATTAGGGAGCGAAGCGTTATCAGGCCCCTACCTCGAGCACGGCAATAATTAGGATCTGACGGGCCGCTCTGCATGCATAACGACAGGAAGAGAGCGCTGTGCAAAACCTCCACGTTTCATTACCATCAGAGGAAGCGCCTTCCGTGCTGACATCAGCAGAGCCCGCTGTGTTGTCAGCACGCTCGCGCTCTCTTCTCATCTGCGCTTCAGCCACAAAGACTCTTTGAATGGAGCTCTTGTCAGCCCGGAGGCCGGCGGTCTGAATCACACGAGCAAACCAGAGCGTTAATGGTGCCGTCTAAGCCATGCTATCTGTATCTGTCATCCGCCTCTGAAAGGGAGGCTCCCGACGCACTGCATTCCCCCCCCCTCAAGTTATTCTGCAGACGAGGCAGTTTTTGCACAGATAAAACCCTCACTTCAAGGGGGTTATTATTTAGCTTCAGGTACATCATCATAAGGGGAACTCCAGCTTTTTGGTACAACATCAGAGTGGGATCGTTGCTCATGCAGATGTTTTTGTGATTATCACCGGTTCGGTGAGAGGACTGAAGGCCGTTGGAAGAGTCTTGTGAATTTCACTGCAGAATGTGAAGATGCTCAGTTGACCCATAATGGACATTTGCTGATTTGAAGCCAACTATATATTGAGACTTTGGCTCCCATAAATAGAGCAAGCCGAAAATAGATGCGTTTTTACACTGAAAATAAACCTCTGTTTCCGCCTGGATTAGTTCACTTCAGAATTAAAAATTTCCTGATAATTTACTCACCCCCATGTCATCCAAGATGGTCATGTCTTTCTTTCTTCAGTCGAAAAGAGGAAAACATTCCAGGACTTTTCTCCATATAGTGGACTTCACTGGGGTTCAACGGGTTGAAGGTCCAAATGTCAGTTTCAGTGCAGCTTCAAAGAGCTCTACATGATCCCAGACGAGGAATAAGAGTTTTATCTAGAGAAACCATCGGTCATTTTCTAAAAAAAATTAAAATGATATACTTTTTAACCACAAATGCTCGTCTTGCACTGCTCTGCGATACGCCACGCATTACGTAATCATGTTGGAAAGGTCACGCGTGACGTAGGTGGAAGTACCGATCCAGTGTTTACAAAGTAAACGTGCAAAGAAAAGTCAAACGGCCTTTACAAATGAAGGTAAAACAACGATGTCGGACGATTGGTGACGATGTTGACCGATGGTTTCTCTAGATAAGACTCTTATTCCTCGTCTGGGATCATGTAGAGCTCTTTAAACCTGCACTGAAACTGACATTTGGACCTTCAACCCGTTGAACCCCAGTGAAGTCCACTATATGGAGAAAAATCCTGGAATGTTTTCCTCAAAAACCTTACTTTCTTTTCAACTGAAGAAAGAAAGAAAGACATGAATATCTTTGATGACATGGGTGTGAGTAAATTATGTTTTCCTCAAAAACCTTAATTTCTTTTTGACTGAAGAAAGAAAGACATAAACATCTTGGATAACACGGCCATCAGCGCAGATGGAGAGGGCTGGCAGCACGATGGGTGGCGTTGGTTTGTCTTCGTACGACTCCTGCAGCTGGTGACCTTCATCAGCTCCTCTCTGCTAAAATCGCAGCGCTGGATCTCAGCCCCCAGCGCTCACTTCTCTTATGCATCTCACATCGCAATTATGTATGTACCTGCCAGCACTGTCTCTCCGCACGCATCTATCCCCTTTCTTGCTCTCTCTATTCATCCCGCCCTTCACGCGACCATTAGTGCCAACAGCTTAGCAGGTTGTCCCGGAGCAAGGTGACACGGCACCAGGAAGTCCAGCCCTGGACTCCATTAGCGGCAGCATTCCCGGCCTCCATCCATCCGTATGGCACTCATTTGTGTTAAACAGACCAAGTGCATGCCTATTAGTTTCTGCTGCCCACAGGACACAAAAAGCACTAATGAGATCTCAGTTGTTCCTCGTATAAAGCAATGAGATTGAATGCAGAACAAACTGACACTTTGGTTGAAGTCAGAATCTCATGTCTCAATCTCAAAGAATTTCATAAGATATCTTAACATCTCAGTTGTGCTCAAATTTGACAACTCATAAACAGCAATGTGAAGACATTTTCATCTAAGTTTATGAGATCTAAAAGTTGTCTTATTGTTCTCCGATTTGCAAACTTCTTCTTGATTAGATGGAATGAAGAACAAATTGATATTTTTTGTTAAAGTTTGCTCAACAGCAGTACAACTCAATGAAAAGCAAATAGACACTTTTCCTTCTAAGATAAGTTTGAGATATACCGTCCCCTTGGACTTATAAGGTTCTATCTGACATTTTTGTCAAAATTTAGTTATTCACATATTCATATTCTGTGACAACTTATTTACATTATGTGACGTTTCTTTTTTTAAGTACATTTTGGTACTTTTTTTTTCTACAAAGTCGCACTCTAACTCGGTTCTATAAGGTTCTATCTGCGTGAGCCAATCAGCACTTCCAATGCACACACGAGGACCAATCAGGATCATCGTTCTTTGTCGTGTTGGGTTAGATAAGTTAGTTCAGATAAATGCTAAATCGGTGAAGAGAAGACTAAATAATGTACCTCATGATCGACTGTTTTATTTATGATCTTGTCAGTGACAGCAGCCCAAATTCCAGGGAATTACAGTCTTTTTGTGTGATTTGCTGTATCTGATTGCTGAGGATGTTATTTTCAGTTAGACACCACGCTAGCCAGCAGCGCTAATATAAGGATAGAGGGTATGCACGTCGACCGTTATGACTGCGGTTACGCCCACTGAGTGGCAGAAGACTGTGTGGCAGCATTGGTTTTCAGCGTGAATGCTGCGAAAAACGCAAAACACATCCAAAACGGGAAAGAGCTTTGCCACTGACTGTACAAATAGCTTTGACACAAAATCTGAGCTATATTTTTACAGACTGCTGAAAGCTACAGAAAAAAGAAGCAAATAGGTTGCTGCAATTCACAGAAACAGCTGGACTCCAGGCAAATAAACATGTTTTGCAGTTATCATTTTGTGTCAAAATGTTGGATTTTGGGGTAGAACCTTATAATTCCAAGTGAAAAGTGATTTTTTTTTTTTTTTTTTTTTGCGTTTCAATCTGCGTTTGACCCGTTCCTGTAAAATCCCCATTTACAAATTTGAGAGGATTTTGATATTGTATATTTACATTACATTTACATTTAGGGTCCCTGTCATTTTCATGTTTGAAAGAAACTTGTTCCCCATACAGGTTTTGCTATATGGAACGCAAAAACTTTGAAGCTCAATATCTCAAAACTGCTCTAATACAATTATGATCAAAAAATTGTGCTCAGAATCCCAACCTGCAATCAAAATATCTCAATATAAACTTCTCATCAAATTTTGCCAGGACTAAATGATCTGGTTAATTACCCACGTTTATTTTAAGCTCTAAACTATAGACTCGTTTGTGTCCTTTTTATTTCTCCTCAGGAATTTTAAGACGAACACAACTAAGATCTCCATTAAAAGGGTCCTATTATGCTTTTTTGCATCTTTCTTTAGTGTGTAATGTTTCTGAACTCCCTGAAACGCCTCCATTGTAGTCTCGAGTTTTCTTCTGGGAACGAACACGTCACAGTATTCCTCATATTCATATGCAGAATAAAGGGGCGGGGCCTGGTTGAGTTAGTCAGTATTGTGTTGGAACTGGTGGTTATGGTAAGGGGCGGGGCATTTCCCAAACACACTCGAAGCGCTTGACCAATCACAACACACTAGTCCAGCCGACCAATCAGAGCACATTGTGCTTTTCAGAAGGAGGGGCTTCATAGAGACAGGAACTAAACAGAGCGTTACTGACAGACTGGGAAGAGAGGAGCTGAAACAATCTCAAATATGGGGAAAATAATGAACATTCAAGCATGAAAACCTGTTCTAGTAGAGCCCAAAAACTAGGTCATCTAATAGGTCCCCTTTAAGTCTCATGAACTATGAAAGCACAACTTCTGGGCAGGTTTCACAGCCTTGCAGCACCAGTATCTATTCAAAGTCTGATTAATTGCGCAGTTCCCAGAGTGCCGTAGTGAACTTGAGAGTGCTTGAACGCTGGCAGATGGTGGAAATTCAAGTGGAATTCAAGGAAGTCTAGGACTGAGAGCCATGCGAATCCTAGCGCACTCCGATGGTTTTCCTTCAACACCCAGCAGAGCTTTAGTTGTGTGTTTGTGTGCGTCCGATTCCCTGATGTCCCGTTGTCAACCCTGCGTATGTCCGTACGCACACATTCCTATAGCACCATTACACACGAGCGGAGTGATGAATTACTTTTAATAAAGCAAACACAGTTGTTTTGTGTCCAGATCAATCTTTCTCTCAGTTGCCATGCCAGCCATTGTCACAAGTAATTGCCTAAACCCCTCGTCGTGTGAAATAGGGCTCTTTCGGAAGAAAGCTGAACTTGCAGCGGCCTCAATTTCCTACTCCAGTGCACTCTACGCTGCAGCGGCGAGCCTCAGGGGACGACGTGGCTGGATGCTATCGTTACCATGATAGCGCCGCCCGTCCAGCGCGGCTCCCTGCGGCTCCGCGCACATGCCGGGGTGACGTTCCCAGGTGCTTTTTCCTTTCGAGGAAGCGGGATACTGACACCGCGTGTGTGCGTGCATCTCAGGCCGCTGTCCTGAACCGGGTCAGGTGACAAGTAGTCTCCAGCTGGCATGGAGGCACACTCATTTGTCTCCTTTGAAATGATTGCAAAAGCAACCATGAGCAGATTAATGACGTTTGATTAGCTTCCCACAGGAATCCAGATTAATATTCATGCAGATTAGCCCTGTTATTTTGGGCTGCGCATTCATGCCATGAACAGTTGGTGACGGCAGTTTCAATTAAGGTTTGTTGTTTGCTTTGTCATGTCTTAATCTCACTGCAGGTGGAGTCTAAAAACTGGCTACCTTTTAACCAGATCAGATCAGAAGTGAAACTGAAACTGAAGTGTGTGAGCCAGTTGTGTGTAGACATTGACCAGTAATAATTTGATACAGATAATTTATGTGTCCAATAACCAATATTTGGAACCAATTTTTAAAGCAAATGATTAATTATTTATTTATAAATGTACACATAATTCTTATTACTTTTTAACTAAATTATTAATTTTATTAATAATAATTTGAACTGTTATTAATATTATTATAAATATTAATTTTATAGCAATAAAAAGTATAATAATAAATATTACATTTAATAATGATAAATTCATTTTTTAAAATAAATTGTATTATAATCAATAGTAGTATTAAAACATTTTAATAATAAATATTGCTTAAATTAAATAATATATATTATTATTATTAGTAGTAGTAGTAGTAGTAGTAGTAGTCATAGTAGTAGTGGTGCTGGTATTGAAATAATAATTAAAAAATAATAATAAATATTTATTTTAGTGATATAAATAATAGTCTATAGCTATAAACATATTTAATTAATATTACTTTTAATAAATTAAATTATAAATTATTATTAATAGCAGTAGTACTGGTGGTATTAAAATATTTTTAAATATTGCTTTTATGATTATTAGTTATTAGTAGTTTTTAATCATTATAATAATAATATTATTAAATCAATAAAAATATTAAATATGAATCATATTTTTTATTATTATTATTTGTATTTAATCAGGAGATGGTGAAAATAATAATCATTTTTATTCCTTTAATAATTAAGTCAGATCTTTTTATCTGGGATAATGTGCACTGTTAAATCCTTCACACTTAGACCAAGAATGTGTATTAAAGCAATAAATTCCGACTGTTTTGATTTCATGTTGACTTTTACCATTAGGCTTTGCCACCTCTGTGTTTTTACCTGAATGTGCCACTTTCAGCCTGTGGCTAATGACAACTCTTACAAATTGCACTTTTAAAACAGGGAAAACTGGGTCAAACCTTGGGAATGCTTTACATGGCAGACAAATGTCATCCGAGCAATTCTATTGACTTGCTAAAAGAGTCTGCGGAGAACTTAGTTAAATTAGCGGTTCTATATTTACACCACTGCATGTGTTGCGAATTAGGCTGCATTTGTCTGGTAATCGCATGGGAGATCTGAGCGCGAGCATTCCAGGCTAGCTGGAAACAGAGCTGCTGGACAATAACCAGCCATGAGGGGCGAATATAAAAGCCTGCCCCAGTTCTCTCTCATCGAGCAGCATTTTTTTCCTCCCTCTCCTGCACTAACGGCCTTGTCCAGTTCGGTTGTTTACGTGTTGGTGGACGTACAAGCTAAACATCTGCTATTTTAGTGTCCCTCGGTTTCCTGTTTCTCAGTGTCACTCAAGTTCAGTTTAGCGTTCTGTGTTTGTAATCATCTCACAGGCGGCCATGTTGTCCATGTGCTTTGGGTTCATAACTCCTTATATGTAGCGAATGAGAGTAAATTATGTCTTGGGTAATATTCCACATTTAGACAGAGACCTCATCATCTTAGCGAACAAATTCCATCAATAAACTACATTTTTGTTTTTGCTACAATGCTAAGGTGTTTAACGTGGTGTTAGCATCATTACTAGGGAGCCAGGATGTTGTTTGCATGTTGCTGTGAGGTTGCAAGTGTGTTCTGGGTTATCTTTTAGCATGTTGTTATGAGGGGTTCTTCTAGGTGTTTAATAATGTTTCTTTGGGGTTGCTAGGGTGTTCTGTGTGGTTGCTAATATGTTTCTTTATGAGTGACAGTATGTTGATGTGAGGTTCAGGTTACTATATTCTTATATATGGTTGTTAGGATGTTGATATGGGGTTTCTAGGGTGTTCTGGTTGGTTGTTAGGACATTGCTATGAGGTTGCTAGGATGTTTTAGGTTGTCATTAATACGTTTCTGTGATTTCAACAGCGTTCTGAGTGATAGCTTGTTGTTATCAGGTTACTAGTTCTTCTGGGTGATTGTGTTGCTATGGGGTTTCTAGGGTGTTCTGTTTGGTTGTTAGGACATTGCTTTGAGGTTGCCAGGGTGTTTTAGGTTGTTGTTAATACGTTTCTGTGTGATTTCAACAGCATTCTGTGTGATAGTTAGCACGTTGCTATGAGGTTGCTAGGTTCTTCTGGGTGATTAATACATTGCTATGGGGTTGCTAGGGTGTTCTGGTTGGTTGTTAGGACATTGCTATGAGGTTGCTAGACTGTTTTAGGTTGTTGTTAATATGTTTCCTTGTGGTTTCTAGTGTTCTGAGTGGTAGTTAACAAGTTGCTATGAGATTACTAAGTTTTTCTGGGTGATAAATACGTTGCTATGGTGTTCTGGTTGGTTGTCAGGACATTGCTATGAGGTTGCTAGGGTGTTTTGGGTTGTTTAAATTTCTGTGTGATTTCAACAGCGTTCTGAGTGATAGTTAGCACATTGCTATGAGGTTACTAGGTTCTTTTGGTTGATTAGTACATTGCTATGGGGTTGCTAGGGTGTTTTGGGTGGTTGTTAGAACATTGCTATGAGGTTGCTAGGGTGTTTTAGGTTGTTTAAATTTCTGTGTGATTTCAACAGCGTTCTGTGTGATAGTTAGCATGTTGCTATGAGGTTGCTAGGTTCTTCTGGGTGATTAATACATTGCTATGGGGTTGCTAGACTGTTTTAGGTTGTTGTTAATATGTTTCTTTGTGGTTTCTAGTGTTCTGAGTGGTAGTTAACAAGTTGCTATGAGGTTACTAAGTTTTTTCTGTGTGATTAATACATTGCTATGGGGTTGCTAGGGTGTTCTGGGTGGTTATTAGTATATTGCTATGAGGTTGCTAGGGTATTTTAGGTCGTTGTTAATAAGTTTCTGTGTGATTTCAACAGCGTTCTGTGTGATAGTTAGCATGTTGCTAGGTTCTTCTGGGTGATTAATACATTGCTATGGGGTTGCTAGGGTGTTCTGGTTGGTTGTTAGGACATTGCTATGAGGTTGCTAGGATGTTTTAGGTTGTCATTAATACATTTCTGTGATTTCAACAGCGTTCTGAGTGATAGCTTGTTGTTATCAGGTTACTAGTTCTTCTGGGTGATTGTGTTGCTATGGGGTTTCTAGGGTGTTCTATTTGGTTGTTAGGACATTGCTTTGAGGTTGCCAGGGTGTTTTAGGTTGTTGTTAATACGTTTCTGTGTGATTTCAACAGCGTTCTGAGTGATAGTTAGCACGTTGCTATGAGGTTATTAGGTTCTTCTGGTTGATTAATACGTTGCTATGGGGTTGCTAGGGTGTTCTGGTTGGTTGTTAAGACATTGCTATGAGGTTGCTAGACTGTTTTAGGTTGTTGTTAATATGTTTCTTTGTGGTTTCTAGTGTTCTGAGTGGTAGTTAACAAGTTGCTATGAGGTTACTAAGTTTTTCTGGGTGATAAATACGTTGCTATGGTGTTCTGGTTGGTTGTCAGGACATTGCTATGAGGTTGCTAGGGTGTTTTAGGTTGTTGTTTGAATTTCTGTGTGATTTCAACAGCGTTCTGAGTGATGAGAGGTTGATAGTTAGCACATTGCAATGAGGTTACTAGGTTCTTTTGGTTGATTTAATACGTTGCTATGGGGTTGCTAGGGTGTTCTGAGTAGTTGTTAGGACATTGCTATGAAGTTGCTAGTGTGTTTTAGTTTTTTGTTAATAAGTTTCTGTGTGATTTCAACAGCGTTCTGTGTGATAGTTAACACATTGCTATGAGGTTACTAGATTCTTTTGGGTGATTAGTACATTGCTATGGGGTTGCTAGGGTGTTCTGGGTGGTTATTAGGACATTGCTATGAGGTTGCTAGGGTGTTTTAGGTCGTTGTTAATATGTTTCTTTGTGGTTTCTAGTGTTCTGAGTGATAGTTAGCACGTTGCTATGAGGTTACTAAGTTTTTTCTGGGTGATTAATACATTGCTATGGGGTTGCTAGGGTGTTCTGGGTGGTTATTAGGACATTGCTATGAGGTTGCTAGGGTGTTCTGGGTGGTTATTAGGACATTGCTATGGGGTTGCTAGGGTGTTCTGGTTGGTTGTTAGGACATTGCTATGAGGTTGCTAGACTGTTTTAGGTTGTTGTTAATATGTTTCTTTGTGGTTTCTAGTGTTCTGAGTGGTAGTTAACAAGTTGCTATGAGGTTACTAAGTTTTTTCTGTGTGATTAATACATTGCTATGGGGTTGCTAGGGTGTTCTGGGTGGTTATTAGTATATTGCTATGAGGTTGCTAGGGTATTTTAGGTTGTTGTTAATAAGTTTCTGTGTGATTTCAACAGTGTTCTGAGTGATAGCTTGTTGTTATGAGGTTATTAGGTTCTTCTGGGGGATTAATATGTTGCTATGGGGTTGCTAGGGTGTTCTGGATTACTTACTGGTCCAGTTTTGCTCGTTTTAGCACCTACCAGATCAGTCTGACTGCTAAAAAAAAGTATTATTCATGTCTGTTGCATAAATAGTGTGTCAAAGGGGAATTTGTTTGAATCCCTTGCATCAAGCTTGAGCAACAGCGCTTGACTTCGCAAATAGCTCTATACTAATGCAAGCGTGTGTAGTGATTGTTTAAAATACTAATCCTGTGAGCGGCTCCATGAGATTTGGTGCTGATTGTTTTATAATGAAATCTAATTAAGGTTAATAAAGTGGATGAGAGGTGAGACGCCATACTGTATGTGAGATATGTGATGTGATTGGCTGGATGACTTCACAGAAATGCCTGCAGGCTTTTTCCTTCTTAAGGATGTGTGCTGCATCTTGACATCTCCGCTCGCAGTTAAGATAAAAGTCAGCGGATCTCACCCGATCGGTTTTGGCTCATCTCGTAGCGCTGCTGATGTAGCTCTCTTGGCTCTCTAAAGTCTTTTTAATTCCCACATTTATGTTTAATACAGAATTCATTTTTAACTCCCATCTCCTGATGCGTTGCTTTGTAGGGAGACGTACTGTAAGGCATCCCAGAAAGATTTCCACGAATACGGCTGAAAGCATGAAACAAGAACGACTTGTGCTTCTTTAACCAAGCGTTCATATGGAGCAGATTTAAGTCCTGCATGTTTTAAGATCTTAAAGGCATAGCTCACCCAAAAATTATCCCATGATTTACTCAAGCCGTCCTAGGTGTATATGATTTTCTTTTTTCAGCCGAACACAATCTGAGTTCTTCCAAGCTTTGTAATGGCATTGAATAGTGCCCGAGTTTTTGAAGCTACAAAAAATGCATCCATCCATCATAAAAGGAATCCATACGACTCCATGGGGTTAATAAAGGCCTTTTGAAGCAAAGTGATGGGTTTTGTACGAAAAAATAGCCGTATTTAAAACTTTATAAACTACAATCACTGGCTTCTGCCAACGGACGTAGTAAATGCAGTTCCATCTAAAAACAAGATGGCGCACTCGTGCAGAAACTCAAAATATGCCCAGCAGAAGTACGATATAACGTACGTCATTCCGGGAAATCCCTATGAGCCTCATACTATTCAGCTGTAGCTGAATAAACAGAAGATTGAAACGCTTTGATTGATTAAACATGACTAATAAACACACGACTATGACAATATATGTTTTATCTGAGTTCTTCAAGCCTTCTCGGGTATTTTCATGATAATAAAGTATATTTATAATGCAATGCTAATCGACATAGCCTTTATCACTGTATAGAATACTATGAAATAATACGTTGTGCGCCTTATTCTGGGTAAGAAAGCACATCATCTCACAGAAGGATGTTATTTCAAACACTCAACTGATGTTTTGAAGTGAGTTTGGAGTAAAAACATGTTATTAAATGTTGTCTATTGTTGTACATAAATGCTTCTGATGTGTGGAAAGATGTTTGACGCTTGTTGCTTTTTCAAATGCACATTATAAGTGACTCAAACTTGCAGTGCTTTCAGATAGAGCAGCATTTACTACTGATTACAGAGCCGTGCTTCACTGAAAAGCTGTGCATTAAATAAATCGCAACCTTTGTGATTTCATAATCGCACTAAGCCAAATCAGCTTAAACATTATTTAATATAACCCAGATTGTGTTCAGCTGAAAGAAGAAAGTCATATACCTCTAGGATGGCTTAAGGGCGAGTAAATTATGGGATAATTTTCATTTTTGGGTGAATTACTACATTCATAGGGCTGGGTAACAAATAATGATTTTATCGATTTATGAACCATTATCGATTATTAAACCTCACAAATCAATCTTTTAGTCTATGCCGTGAATGAACAAAACATTGTCTATCCAATAAATTGCAACAAGCTTTGTGCTTTGTTACTTTCGATATGAAACAAAGTCTCAGATTTGTAATTCTGTCCATTTTATTACATTTTCAAACAATAAATACCTTTTTGGCACTTTGTAATGTGGCTGGAAAGTTTGCTGTAGCGCCTCAGATCAAGCGGCACTTGAACCGATCATCTCTTCCACTTTACTACTAGTCACAGCACCAAATAAACATGAATGAACATCAGAAGGTATGTTGAAAGATACAGTACAACTTAGCAAAATCTGTATCATGCCTCATGTAATCGCTCAATCAGTGTTTCCACCATGGAAAGACCTTAAACAATGTCACATAATGTTATATTTACCTCAGAAAAGCTAATGACCATAAACTCGTTAGTCTGGTAATTAAAAACTTTAAAGAGGAGCATTTTGCTAAACATATGCACTATATTACACATTCATTACATGCACATTTCATATTACATTTCATATTGCACATTCATGTCATGCGCATTACATTAAATGTTTATATTTAAAAAAACGAATTGGAGTAGAAACATAATTAAATCAAATATAAATTAAATTTGTGTCAATACCCAGCCCTTTTATTTAACATTAACCACAGTACTTTCTTCTCTTCTGAGCAGTTGCATGTTGCATTTTTTGAAGGTGAACCATCTGAGAAGGTAACGTAGGGAAGGTCAGCATGCATCCTGCGTCACGTTCCCAAGGGAATTTGTGAAGGAAAAGAAGGTTAACATGCAACATTTACCGCGTCACTGACACGCTTCTGCTCTCTTGTTTTTGCAGTAGATTTACTCTGCATGAGGTTGAAGAAACAAGCTTGAGGAGTTGCCACTTCTCTGAGAAACTTCTCACCAGATGTCAAAGACTTAGTCTGTGATGCATCAGTCGCCACACACTTTGATGGCCGCATTGTAAATGCATTCAGTTGTATTTTTGTAGCACTTCCCCACTTATTGCCAGACAGTGTTGGTGTAACCGCCATCTGGCTTTGATTAATGCATTTAACAATCAATAAGCAAAGCATCTGCTAATCTGCAAAGCTCCACTCAGCCATAGTCAGTGCATTATGAACACTCTTATTACCCATAAACCCTAGATTTGAAGATCAGAACATGCCGTTGACTAATCCAAAGCGCTTTGATTTCCACATCAGGAGTTCTGACGCTCTGATGCTGATTTCACAGACAGGTGTGATTACAATAGTAGGTTTTAGCGGCGCATTTGTGTCCATCATTGTGCAGCATGAGAAAGTTGTGACAGGCGGTGAATGCAGAATGCGCTGCATTGATTACGGTCCTGAAGTGTGACCTTTTTTCAGCGCATCCCTTCACAGTTTGATGCGAATCGTCGATCGATGGAAAGCGTGTGATTGCACAGTAAATGTGTTATAGCTGGATATGGATGTCACATTTTATTGTCTCTTCAGTGTTTTGTGGCGTTTCAGTGTTGACGAAAGTAAACATGCTACTAACTTAACTAGTTTTTAAGTAGTTTTAAGATTGTTAGAATGTGTCCGAAGACTTGATTTCTGGGTTTTTTGTTTGTTTGAGCCGAGACAATAATCGAACACCTCCTAAACTGTTGCATTCATTTTAGTGAATCATTTGAATGGATCATTACTGAATTGTTTGATTCATTTAAGTGAATTATATGAACAATTCATGTAAATTAACTAGTTCAGATAAACGATTCACTGATTCATTCCAGTCCCTGTGTCTTTTGTTGTGAAATATTTTGTTAAATGCTGCTATTTGTCATTATGCTTTTGTTTTATGCAATTGTGATTGATTCTGAGTTTATTATTTGTTAAGTGTTAAAATTTTAAATTAAGTTTGTTTTCCTGCCAGATAGTTAAGTCAAGTCAAGTCAAGTCACCTTTATTTATATAGCGCTTTTTACAATGTAGATTGTGTCAAAGCAGCTTTACATTGATAACTGGTACACTATTTTGGCTGCACAGCAGCTCTTAAAGAATAGTGTCAATGCAGGCAGATCAAAGCACTGTTGAGTATCGAATGTCAAATATCAAGTGTCCCCAACTAAGCAAGCCAAAGGCGACAGCGGCAAGGAACCCAAACTCCAACAGGTGACATCAGGTGGCAAACAGGTGTTAAAATGGAGGAAAAAAAAAACCTTGGGAGAAACCAGGCTTAGTCAGGGGGCCAGTTCTCCAAAGTATTTAATTCAGTTCCATCCAGCTAAGGATCGTATTCATCACGCCGGTATGGACGGTTGTTGAGGAGCTGCACCACTGGTTGTCATGTTGATAAGGCCTTCACAGTGGATGATCTAGTTGACTCAATCTCTGCTGATACTTCAGGGCTGCGTTGTGGTCGTGTCAAGGCGCAGGTCCTTGGTCTCACCTGGATGCGGCCCCGATCCGGTTGACTACGGTAAACCTCGGGATAAACAAAAACCTCGGGATAAACATAGATACACTCTAAAAAATGCTAGGTTAAAACAACCCAGTCGCTGGGTTAAAACAGCGAAAGGCTTAAAACAAAGTTAAAACAGCCCATTCGCTGGGTTAAAACAGCGAAAGGGTTAAAACAACCCAACCACTGGGTTAAAACAACCCATTTGCTGAGTTGTTAATTAATTGCTTGAATATAAAAAAGTCTTGTATTATTAAAAATATATCAAAATAGCTTTACTGTAGCTACTGTTTATAACTTAGTTTTTGAAAGATAAACTTCACTTTGAATTATGAGTATCTAGTAAAAAAAAAAAAAAAAAAAAAAGATCAATCTTTTTTTCAGGTCTAAGTCCAGTTTTAGTCTATTTTTTGTCACTAGACTTTTGTCCATTAGGACAATAAAACAGCTGTTGTCATCTCTGTTGCAACTTTTGTGGTCATTACCATCACACACGGCTGGTCATTACTGCCATAAAACGCATTACTGGACAAGTTAGTCATTAAATACCTGCACAAATGTGCCATAATGAAGTTTTTCAGCCTCATAATTATTTGGTTTTCTTTATACCTTAAATAAGTCAGGTGATTAGTGGCACAGCGGAGTCTAGCTCAGTAATTAGTCCTAAACAGCCTCGTTTGCTTCATCTCTTCATCACACTTTTCTCTCTGTGTTTTTAGCCAAAATCACAGCAGGTGAGGTACTGGAGGGGGCGAGCGTTGCCAGGCGAGTGTTGCTAGGCAGCCAGAGACTCCATCAGGGGATTTGCATTGTGAAATTATTTTCATTTTTCATGACAATTAAGAAATTTTTCTTATTATTGTATCAGGATGTTTAACTCTTGACTTTTTTTTTTGTCTTTTTCAGAATTCTTAATGACTTAAATTGGATTCTCATTACTGCAATACATATTTTACTTTAATAGACTAAACAATTAGTACATTTTTGAAAAATAAAAATTGAATCAGCATAAGTATTTATATTTATAACTATTTTATACAAAGAAGTAAATAATATATACCTTTAATTTTTTAATCACATTATTGTAATAAGACACAATTTGTAGAGAAAATGTGCTAAAAGGTCATGTAAATATTACAATGCTATATATATATATATATATACTTTACTATATATATATATATATAATTTTTCACAGAAATATTTGAAGACTTCAGGTGCAAAAAACCTCTAAGTTCGTCTGACATTTTTTTTTTAAATGAGCATTTTTCTTTTTTTAATTTTACTCTTATC
This sequence comes from Elopichthys bambusa, assembly GCA_037101425.1. Lineage (NCBI taxonomy): Eukaryota > Metazoa > Chordata > Actinopteri > Cypriniformes > Xenocyprididae > Elopichthys > Elopichthys bambusa. Next base: position 45,160,221 of record CM074433.1, read on the forward strand.
AGTGACATTTTTGAAAATAAGACATTTCAATAACTGAGTAATAACCTTTTCATTGCCATTAAAGTAAAATTAGGGAACCTAAACATAGGAGCCTGGTAAAAATGTTCATTTAAAAGAAAAATGTCACATGGACTTGGAGGTTTTTGCATCTGAAGTCTTCATATGCATGCACATATTTATATAATATTATATATATTTTTTTTAATTTAAGTTTGGAATATATATTATAAAATTATATTCTCAGTGCTCGACAAGCATCTGGTCTTCACTGTGAGGAAATCATTTTAATTCAGCACACGCTCAAACCTCGTAATGCGCTGCAAAGCGTGCCGCTGTTCGAGTTTTCAATTGAAGTGCTCAGAAAACGTCTGAATCACGGCGGGCGGTCTTTGTGGGATTGAATCATTTTTGTTTTGTCACTCATTTCTCTGGAACCTTGAGGAAAAAAAAGCAGCGGCTCTTCATTCTGAATGCTGAAAAATTTGGTGAGCTGAAGGAAGCTCAATGTGTCACACAACTGAGAGGTGTGTTTGACAGTTTTCCCAGTGTTATGTCCATAGTTATGATTATATATAATTGACTGTGGATGTCAGGTGTCAGTGCAGCGAGACGCCACACATGATCTGAACAGTTGGGTCTCCATACACCGGCGCATATCACTCATTCTCCGGCAGAAACAACACTGGATTGACACTCACTGGAGATCTAGCTCATCTGATGGGCGTAGAATTATGCTGAATATTTTGTAAATATATAGTGTCACTACTAATATATAGAATTTGAAGATTTCTAGCTCTGATTACGACCTAATTATTCTGTTTCATTAAAGATGTGTGTAATTTCTGTTCCATTAGGATCACCAAATGAAACTGCAAAAAATATGATTGTTATTATTCTAACAGGTTTCCTGAACTCTCCTCCTGCATTCTATTGGTTTGTCAAACAAATAGCCCCGCCCCCAAACAAACATCATTGGTTTAGTCAGTGTTGCTGTGTCGCGCTGGACGAGACTAGCAAACAGAGTAATGCTTTACACACAAGTACAAAAACTGTGAACCACCTTTAATAATTCTATTAACAGTTGTTTTGTAGTTTTGAGGAAAAAAATAAGTTGTTCCTATGGAAGCTTGTTTTTTGCTACTAAATAAAAAATAAATAAAAAAGGTAATTGCAACTTTTTTTTAATCTCTCAATTCTATTTTATCTCAATTTTTTCTCGCAATTGGGAGTTATAAAGTCAGAATTGTGTTATATGAAGTCAGAGTTGAGTGTTATAAAGTCAGAATTGAGTTATAAAGTCAGAGTTGAGTGTTATAAAGTCAGAATTGAGTTATATAAAGTCAGAATTGAGTTATAAATTCAGAATTGTGTTATATAAAGTCAGAATTGAGTTATATAAAGTCAGAATTGAGTTATAAAGTCAGAATTGAGTGTTATAAAGTCAGAATTGAGTGTTATAAAGTCAGAATTGAGAGTTATAAAGTCAGAATTGAGTTATAAAGTCAGAATTGAGTGATATAAAGTCAGAATTGCGAGTTGTAGTCAGAATTGCGAGTTATAAAGTCAGAATTGAGAGTTATAAAGTCAGAATTGAGAGTTATAAAGTCTCAATTCTTAATTTTTTTCTTGCAATTGCACATTTTTATCTCACAATTCTGACTTTATAACTCAATTCTGACTATAACACTCAATTCTGACTTTATAACATGGAATTCTGACTGTAACTCACAATTGTGACTTTATATCTTGCAATTGCAAGAAAAAAAAGTCTGAATTGTGAGATAATAAGTCACAATTATCTTTTTTATTTTTTTTATTTCATGGCGGAAACAAGCTTCCATATGTACCTAATAATATACTAAACAAAAACAATATTGTTTTTGGTAATTGAATACATTTTAAAAGCCACTCTGACTGATTCAGTGATCGAGTGAGTCGTGTAGCTGATAACTCATGATTTTGAAACTGATTCATGGTTCATAAGAGTCATTTGTTTGTGAATCCGACTGTACTGGTCATGCTGTATGTTTGTTGCTGTGTAACCAGTAAGGACAATGCTAAAAGAAATATGTTTAGTGTCTGTTTAGCGTCCTTGTCACATTCAATTCAGAATTCAAACTCACAACTTGGGTAAAATTACCAATTATTTTGCCTTTCCGCTGTAGATTCAGTTATCAGAGTGTTTTAGTATGACATTCTGTCCACATTAGCACAAGAATACTGATGTTTAAGAATCGTAAAAGGAACTGAACATCATTAAAATCATTCTGTTCCAGTGTTTTGTTTTGTTTTTTTAAACGCCTGCTTGGTTCAGACCAGATTGTGGCAGCTCAGAGCTTTTTTTCCCCCCTCTTTGCCTGTAATGGGAAATTAAATACATAAAGTTAATAAAGTGAAATGAGAGGTGGAGAGATTGGTGTTGTGTTAGCGGGAATGAAAGCGATGCCGGATGAAATCACTGCGCCGTCGGCATCTGCGCTGGGAATTCAACGCACTAATCGACCAATTAGAGCTTTCGGATTCGGCGGAGAGACGTAACGCAAAGCCTGGCCTGTCATTTAATCAACTTAATTCTAATTTCAAACGGACTGCAAGTGCGCTGTTTGCTTATGTTGAATAATCACGTATTTGTTTCACTCGCGCTAAAAGAAAAACACATTTGCTTTAAAATTGCATTACAGAAATGGGATTGAATGCAGCCATTTGAAACACACCCACGAATCCATTTGCCTCCAGGCAGATATTGATGTCGGAACCTAAAAGCATTCAACGTGCATACGTACAGCGGCCGAGCGCGTCCAATCCCGGCGCAGTGAGCCGTGTACAAAGAGGCAATTAATATCGAGCCGAGCATGGTGGCCTGCGACGTCCTATAATAACACGGTTAGACCAAAGGTTAATGTGTTGAATTCAATATGCATCCCCATTCGTTTCAATGAAGCTGTCCAGAAAAAACAGAGGTAGTCTGTAATCAAAGGCCTTCCTCTGCAAAGTGAAATTAATTATAGGGGCCTTCATAAATTCAATGTCATGTCTTAATCTTCCTCTGGTCCCCCTCCCAACCGTTATCAGCTCGGCTGGAAGTGGGCCGGACGCTCGGGCCGATCTAATAAACGGCCGTGTGAGATGATAATTGTGAATGAGCCGTATGTCAGCGGAGGTTCCTGTGCTGCTCGGACTGGAGAAACCTGTAGTCAAACGGCTGTGAAAATGATGGTGTTTATCAGCCCATCTCCCTCACGGTGAATATAGAGAGGACATTATGTGTTCCGCGAAGTGAACTGCTGTGATATTTAATGCAGTCGAGCGGTCTGGTGTGCGTCGCACGATCAAAATAACGGCAGCCTCTTTGAAAACATGAATGCTTGCATGTCTGAGATAGAGTATGACGTCCATATCAGCACCTACAGCATAGACGAGCTCTAAACATCCTAAATGTGTTTGTTTAGCATATATTTACTGTTAATCTCTACAGGAAAAAGATATGGCGCAAGTTAATGTAAGTCTTTGGGATTGTTTTCAGCTGTTTTTGTCGTCTAGCAGGTGATAATGGTAATGGTAATATTTCACAATAAGGTCCCTTTAGATTTATAGTCCCCCTGTGGTGAAAATCAAGTTTTTAATGTTGTTCATATGTCTATGTGATGTTTTTTTTAATATGCTTTAAGACAAACCATGTGTAAATGTATAAGTCAACACCATTGCTGATTATTTTCTCTTTAAAACTGCAGTGATCTAAAGACAGTTTCAAAAACGGGGTTTGAAATCGCTGCTGTTTCTAATGTCACAAACTACCTTGTAACCAATCACGACAATGTGTGGGTGGGCTTTAGCATATCATTAACTATTACCGCTCTGAAGCAGGGGAGTCTCAAAAGAAGCCAGGTTATTCCAGTATATTTTTCTGTTGATATGATAAACCGGGTAGATTTAACAATATAGCGGGTGTATGATGTATATTACGATGTTATGATGAACTAACTATAAAAAGCGATACCATTGTGCAGCGTTTACTTCAGTAAGTTGACCGAGTGGATCTCTGAGCTCGTGCAAGTAAGTGGAGGCGGGGCTAATTTGCATATTCATAGATCTGCATATACTAAATGAAGCAAGGGTGTAGAGTTACATTCAAGCTATTTTAAGATTTTTTTTTGAAGATTTAAATATGTCATTTTGATGATCAAAGATGAGTTTTAATGGATAAAATTATTGACTATAGGGGGACTTTAAGATGAATAAATTCTTTTTCATTCATGTTAACTAATGTAGTTAACTAATGGAACCTAAAGATGTATATTTTGAGGAAACATTTTTTCTGAATGGGTTTCACACTAAAGGCCGTGACATACCAAGCCGACGTCAAAGAACTAGCGGCTTGGTATGTCAGCTGCGTTTGTCGACTGAGCCAAAAAGCTGCACTTAAACACACCAAAAGTTGCCGACTGCATGATTGAATATCAATCATGCTGATCACTTTCTTCATTCCATTTTTATGAAAATATTCGCTAAACTGAACAGCCAATCAGAGCGATCTTTCTCACCAACGGCCCCAGCACTGAATCAACATGCTGACATACCGATGTGTAAAACACACCGCAAAAACAATAACCCGACATTGGCCGATGACCGACTGTTGGCTTGGTGTGTTTGGTGTTTTGTTCAAATCACTTTAAGCAGTCTTGGAGGAAGTCGTCAGCAATGGTGATGGGCAACACCATGATGAATATGATCCAAAATATGTGCTTTTTTTTCAAGTTTCATTGAAGTGGATAGTAATACTAACATGCTTTCTGTCTGGTCCTCTTTCTGCAGGCATATTTCCGACAGGGTGTTGCCCTTCAGTACCTGGGGCGCCATGCGGACGCCCTGGCCGCCTTCGCCTCGGGACTGGCCCAGGACCCCAAGAGCCTGCAGCTGCTGGTGGGAATGGTGGAGGCCGCCATGAAGTCCCCGCTGAGAGGTACACAGCATGTGTTTGTACTGGCTTTAAGCTCAGATTCCTAAAATCGTCCTCATACATACAGTAAAACCTCTTAAAACTGATTTGTTGGGAAAAAAGGGGTCATGAATAGGCAGTGCCAGTGTTCGACATCTGGGGGCCCTGTCAGTGTGTTCATAAAAACCCCCAACCCCTTAATCTGTTCTTTCAGAGCAGTTTCACTGTCAACAAACAACAGTGAGTTGAAACTGTCAGTAAACCATTAAAATATACAATTACGAACAATAGGACAAATACAATAGAAAAAGATACAATTTAGCCTACTATACAGAAATTGAATAAAGTAATTAAAAAATAAAACTCTGTTTATTCTTTACCGTATGAATTATGTATGCATTCATTCTTAATAAAGTTAGTAAAGTTATTCAGTGAAGAGCAGTGAATGATTCTCTCGTTTTCTTTTGTTGTTCAATTAACATTAAATGACACAGATAGCAGGTGGTTTATTAGGCTGCTGTCACTTTAAGACTTTTTTCCCAACTGTTTATGTTCACTTAAGACATTTTGGCGTATATTTATCCATTTAAGCACACACCTGAAGCCCAAAGTAGCCTATACTTGTCCGTGTTTTGCTCAGTCTCAGAGTACATGAACAGAAAGCTGCCTGGGGAACAGTGTCTCTTTCATTACATGATTTGGATGTGAAAGTGAAGTGACGTATCCTTTGTGTCTGAAATGTGTGCTCATTTCACCCATTTAACTGCACATCGAGTATTGAACACACACCCGGAGCAGTGGGCAGTCATTTTTGCTGTGGCGCCCGGGGAGTGATTGGGGGTTAGGTGCCTCAGTTGTGGGTAATGAGAGTGGAAGAGCCTACATTTCCTGCCGGTACTCTGAGACACAAACCCGCAACCTTCTGGTTACAAGTCCGACTCTCTAACCATTAGGCCACAACTATACAGTCCACAATACTAGCGAGGCCTGGCATTATAGGAAGGACAACAGCACAAGGAACGGAATGTGGCATTGTGTTTTCGTAATCGTTGGAAGTCAAAATCAAAACCGAAACTAAAATTCTATTAACAGCATCCCTAGTCATTAAATCATCTTTAAGGGCAAGGGGGCCCCCTGGTGGTTCGGGGGTCCTACACAACTTGCATACTTTGTGTGAGATGAGTAGAAATGATGCTTGTGCGTAAGATCATTTCACATTATTGGAGAATGTAAACTAAAGATACAACATGCTGATTTGGCTTCTTCTACTGTAGATTCATAAATTGACTATAATGAGTGATATATATATATATATATATATATATATATATATATATATATATATATATATATATAAGTTGCAAACAAAGTGTTGTCATAGTACAAGTTTAAGAAGTCTGAACATTTAAATACAGTAACACAATACACAAAAAAAAAACTAAAGTAAAATGTTTCAAACAGATTAATGCGCAAAAGAATTATAAAGAACAACAGGTAACACTTTACAATAAGGTCTCATTATTTAACATTAATTAATGCATTAACTAAGATTAAGAAAGAGCAATAGCTACATGTTACAGAAAGTATTATTTTTGTTAATGTTAGTTAAAAAAATACAACTGATCATTGTTAGTTTTAGCTCAGGTCGATTAAATAATAGTAACAACTTTTGATTTTAGTAATGTTATTAAACTAAGAAATTAACATTAATAATTGCTTTTTAAAGTATTTTTCATTGTCAGTTTGGTAATAATGAATTAACATGTTAACTAACAAAGCCTTATGTCAAGTGTTACTGAACAATAACATAATCAGAACATTTTCAATATAGGGCATGTTGTAGTCCGGATTTAAGTATAAAAATGTTTAAGTTTGAAAGTTAATAGCCTATTAAGTCTTTAAGTATTAAGTATTTGGTGCTGTGATGAACAACACTGCGAATACAAAAAACTGAATGACTGTTTGAAGCATTTTAATGACTGTTCAGTAGCGCAGCTGCTTTGTTTACGGGGTTTCCGGGGTAACCACTGCATTTCTGCTGTTCTATCAGTGCCCTCTGCTGTCAGAGAGTGAACATGCACTTTCCTTCAGCACGTCTCCTTCACTTGTTCCACCATGTGCTTCTCATGCACGTCGGGCTTGTTTTGTTTTGTGTTCTTTTGACACAGCATACAGCGGTGTTGTGCATTTAATGAGGTTGATGGGTAAAATATTCTTAAAATGTGTTATAAAAATGTTAATTCATAATAATAATTTTTCACAGTATTTTGAAGTTCCCACGATAACAATATTGTGCATATTCATTATCATGATATATCGTGTGTATATATATATATATATATATATATATTTTATTGGGCTTCAGTGTATGAGAGATCCTCACAAGAATAGGTATGCGTATTTTTTTTTTTTTTTTTTTTTGCACTAAATGAAAAAGTGAAGTCTCAGTTCTCTATCAGTGGAATTACAATTTCTGTTTTGCCCAATGTCAACACCAGGCGATTTTATACATCAGTAGCAAAACAGCAGCATAAATCCAGCTCTTACAGTGAAAGAAGACACATAACCTGAGAAACTGTCCAGTTTCACTTTTTCTCCAGCTGCCTGTGGCCAGATGATCAGTGTGTATTTATGTGCACGTATGTGTCTGTATACCACAGTCTCTGACCGGCCGCTAGCCGTAGGTGTTTGAGAAATGCTTTCAGGATGCTCGGGTGTAAATCATAGTTTTGGAATAAACAGGGTCATGCAAACAGCCGTTGCTCTGGGAGGACGTCCAAACGGGGCCGTTTTATCTGCTAATTATGTCCCTTATTTCCTCCTGTTGTCCCTCAGTGCCAGACACAGCACGCTGAGCCACGGAGAGTAGATTATGTTGAACAGTCTCTCCAAATCGGCTCCGGGCAGAGAGGTGATCGCTCGCGGCCCCTGGGCTCGCTGATAACAAGAGACTCGCTTTCTCCCGCTCTCTCGTTTCCTCTCATCCTTTTATCGCTTTTGTAGCGCCCTTGTGTGAGGATTTGCATGTGGGATTACCAAACTTTAATTTAATTGTTCTCTTCTCGGCTTCACACCATCAGAGGTGCCATTCAAAGCCCTTCCGCTAAGACGAGAGGTGAGACGCCGCAGAAAACTGAGCCGATTGTGTTGGGCTGCTCGCGGAGGATAACAGACGCGGCTCTTAGGTTTGTGTTGGGAAGTTGCAGACTTGTGAAATCACACTCGGGATAATCTCAATGCTTGCCAGTCGACTTGTGGCTGTTGAGCTGGTTAGTTTCAGTTTGGGACGTGCAACACTACACAGTCATCAACTGAAATTTTACTTTAGGGTTGTACAGATCTTAAAATTGAAGGATTGACTGAGTGTGAATTTGAAATAAATTGGCCACAGTGAATTCTCTGTCTGTCCATCAAACTATCCGTCTGTCTGTCATTCCATCCATCCAATTTGTCTGTCTGTATATCTATCGTTCTGTCGTTCTATTCATCCTTCTGTCTGTCCGTCCGTCCGTCCATCCATCCATCCATCCATCCATCCATCCATCCATCCATCCTGTCTATCCATCCATCCATCCATCCATCTGTCTATCATTCTATCGTTCTATACATCCTTCTGTCCGTCCATCCATCCATCCTGTCTATCCATCTATCCAATCATCCATACATCTATCATCCATCCGTTTGTCTGTCCGTCTATCTGTCCATCCATCCATCCTGTCTATCCATCCAATCCATCTGTCTGTCCGTCTGTCTATCATTCTATTGTTCTATCCATCCATCCATCCATCTGTCCATTCATTCATTCATCCATCCATCCATCCATGCATCCTGTCTATCCATCCAATCCGTCTGTTTGTCTGTCCGTCTATCCGTCCATCCATCCATCCTGTCTATCCATCCAATCCATCTGTCTGTCCGTCTGTCTATCATTCTATTGTTCTATCCATCCATCCATCCATCCATCCATCCATCCATCCATTCATTCATTCATTCATTCATCCATCCATCCATGCATCCTGTCTATCCATCCAATCCGTCTGTTTGTCTGTTCGTCTATCCGTCCATCTATCCATCCATCTATCCTGTCTATCCATCTATCCGTCCATTTGTCCATCCATCCATCTATCCGTCCATTTGTCCATCCATCCATCCATCAATCCATCCGTCCATCCATCTGTCCACCCATCCATCTATCCTGTCTATCCATCCAACCATCTGTCTGTCTGTCCGTCTATCATCCATCTATCCATCCATCCGTCTGTCCGTCCATCTGTCCGTCCATCCATCCATCCATCTATCCTGTCTATCCATCCAGCCGTCTGTCCGTCTATCCGTCCATCTGTCCATCCATCCATCAATCCATCCATCCATCCATCCATCCATCCATCCATCCATCCATCCATCCATCCTGTCTATCCATCCATCCGTCTGTCCGTCCATCTGTCCATCCATCCATCTATCCTGTCTACCCATCCAACCGTCTGTCTGTCCATCCAGCCATGCATCCATCCATCCATCTATCCTGTCTATCCATCCATCCATTTGTCCGTCCGTCCGTCCATCCGTCCGTCCGTCCATCCGTCCGTCCATCCATCCGTCCATCCATCCATCCATCCATCCATCCATCCATCCATCCATCCATCCATCCTGTCTATCCATCCATCCATTTGTCCGTCCGTCCATCCGTCCGTCCATCCGTCCATCCATCCGTCCATCCATCCATCCATCCATCCATCCTGTCTATCCATCCAACCGTCTGTCTGTCTGTCTATCCGTCTATCTGTCCATCCTTCCATGCATCCATCCATCCATCTATCCTGTCTATCCATCCATCCGTCTGTCTGTCCGTCCGTCCGTCCATCCATCCATCCATCCATCCAAAACCACTGCATCATTGGAAACATCTTTAGTAAAGTTTGCAGTATTAATGTGATTCATTGCTGTACTGTATCCACAGATGGTTTCTACTCTCTTGATGTGTTTTTAGCCTGTTCCCAGTGGTATAAAGCATGATGAATTAGCTCAGCGTCTACCTGAAACCTCTATTTTTGAGCTACAGGGAATACTAGAATTCCTTCGGATGCACATTACAGATATGGAAATCCACACGGCTTAGTTTAGGAATGGTAATGTAAATAGACTAAAAGAAAGTAAACACAATGAAATGCAAGTGGGTGTTGTTGTCAGTCTCTGTTATTATTTCTTTATTTAGCTGCTTCCCACGAGATGCCAGACAGACAACGTCAAAGCTTCTGTTTCACATGGCAAAGCCTCTCGACAGAAGAGAGGGAAGCAGCGGAGAGAAAGAGAAAAGCATCGAGAGGAAGGAAAGATAGGCACCCAGAGGCTCATCATTAAACCCTCCTCGACGCTGCATAAGCACTTCTGCGCTCTTGTTTATCATGCCCATGTCTGCTGTTAACTAGATTCACACACAGTCTCACTTCCGTCCCCGAGCCAGAGAGTTTCTCACCATTCCGATTTATGCAACTTGTAAAAGTGTCAGGCTGAATGCAATTATGCGATATGAATGCGTACAACAAACCCACCGGAGTGTTTTTAGCCCCTGGCTGAGGACGTTCATGCCTGTCGGCTACGAGAAGAAGGAATTAAACCTGTCGGAAATCACTCTGAGCTTCTGGGTGGAGATTTATTCATGCTGAATTAGACTAGAGTTTGTCTATCGTAAGAAATATGATATAGCTGATTATAATTTAATGATACATGTATATGCTACCGTTCAAATGTTTTGTCTAATTTGGTCAGAAACTGTCTAATTTTGTTCAATTTACCAACATCCATCCATCCATCCATCCATCCATCCATCCATCCATCCTGTCTATCCATCCAATCCGTCTGTTTGTCTGTCCATCCATCCATCCATCCATCCATCCATCCATCCATCCATCCATCCATCCATCCATCTATCCGTCCATCTGTCCAACCATCCATCCATGTGTCCATCCATCCATGCGTCTATCCGTCCATCTGTCCATCCATCCATCCTGTCTATCCATCCATCCGTCTGTCCGTCCATCTGTCCGTCCATCTGTCCATCCATCCATCCATCCATCCATCCATCCATCCATCCATCCATCCATCCTGTCTATCCATCCAACCGTCTGTCTGTCTGTCCGTCCATCTGTCCATCCATCCTGTCTATCCATCCATCTGTCTATCCATCCATCCATCCATCTATCCTGTCTATCCATCCAACCGTCTGTCTGTCTGTCCGTCTATCGTCCATCTGTCCATCTGTCCATCTGTCCATCCATTCCGACAGCCTTAGTGAGCAGAAGAGACTTCTTTCAAAAACATTAAAACTTTTTTGATTTTTTTGACCAGAGTCATGAAGAAGAACATAAAGAAGTGACTGACAAACCAAACATTGTCATTCCATAGTCATGTGGTTATAGAAGAATAATTAGTGTATCAGAACCAGAAATACAGCAGTGTATAAAACCTTTTATAAAGATGATAGTTGCGATTCTGATTGGTCAATACAGTGATAAAATACAGGATAAGAGATGACAGTACACACATGTGCACCCGAGATGAAATATGCTGAATTAGCTATCAAACACACCCAGAAGGACAGTAAGAAATATACTTCATAGATACGGTACAGAGGGAAGGGCAGATAAAAATGGATCTTTGGAGGTCCCATGGGGCAGTGGGTGACGCTCGACTGTGGCCCGTTGTGATTTATGACACAGTGTGCGTTTCACTCTTTAACTGCGTCTCCTTCCTCCTGCAGCGGTCACCTCTACACATATGGTGTGTTCCTAACCCTGCGCGCCTAATCTTACCACGTTATTTTACGAATAAGCATTTCTAAGGTGAACATATTACAGAGTAACTTCTACAAGAAGTGTGCAGAGACGACACACGCATGAATAATCACCACAGCTTGAGCAAACAAAAGCTGTTTCACTGAACACGCCGTGTTAGCTTTACAGTCATTTGTAATACGTTTGTACGGAGAAAGAGTGCCTGTTTAACCTGCTGAATAACGCTTTTTTTTAAATCTTTTTCTGATGTATAAATTGACTGAATGCAAATATATTATACAAATTCAGTCAACAAATGAGAACAAAATGAGCTCTTGCCAGTGCTGGTAGCGACATATGACATATGCTTCAAAAATTAGCATGCTATCTTTGTCAGATATAGCAACAAAAACAGCTCCTTTTTTTTCAGATTAGTGAGAAAGTGGTACCAATTTTGTCAGATTTACTGTTAAAACTGTCTATTTTTGTCTAACTGTTTAATTACTTTTGTCATTTTGAGAAAATTAGACTTTTTGATCACTAAATCTGACAAAATTAGGTTGTTTTGTAGCTAAACCCAGATTTAGTCATATTTAGTCATATTTAACTGTCTAATTTTGTTAGATTTAGTAAAATAAAACAAATAACAGCCTAGTTATATCAGATTTGGTCAGAACCCAGAGTTTGGTCAAATTTTGGTCTAATATTTGTCTGATTTACCAACAAAAACTGTCTAATTTAGTCAGATTTACCAAAAAACAGCCTAGTTATGTCAAACTTGGTCAGAAACTTTCTAATTTTGTCCCATTTACCAACAAAAATGGACTAATTTAGTCAGATTTACCAAAAAACAGCCTAGCTACATCAAATTTGGTCAGAAATTATCTAATTTTGTCCCATTTACCAACAAAAAACAGTCCAGTTTTGTATGATTTGGTCTGAAACGGTCTAATTTTTTACCCATTTACCAACAAAACTGCTCTAATTTAGTCAGATTTAGCAAAAAACTGCCTAGTTATGTAAAATTTGGTAAGGAATGATCTAATTTTGTCTCATTTACCAACAAAACTGTCTAATTTAGTCTGATTTACCAAAAAACAGCCTAGTTATGTCAAATTTGTTCAGAAATGGTCTAATTTTGTCCCATTTACCAACAAAAACAATCTAATTTAGTCAGATGTACCAAAAAAACAGCCTAGTTATGTCAATTTTGTTCAGAAATGGTCTAATTTTGTCCAGTAAAACTGTCTAATTTGATCAGTTCCTTTTTTTCAAATCTCTCATGTTTGTACATTTGATGTTTGATACATGTAAAATGTGCAATAAATCATTTAGATAGATTTACTGCAGTAAATCTGAGATGATTGAGTAGTTGTTTGCATGTTTGGTGTCTGACTGTCGCTTTGGTCTCGGCAGAATCCCTGGAGCCCACATACCAGCAGCTGCAGAAGATGAAGCTGGACAAGAGCCCCTTTGTGGTGGTGTCTGTGATTGGTCAGGAGCTTCTGACCGCCTCCCATCACGGCGCCTCAGTGGTGGTCCTGGAGGCGGCGCTGAAGATCGGCACCTGCAGCCTCAAACTGCGCGGCTCTGTCTTCTCAGCCCTCAGCAGTGCTTACTGGTCATTGGGCAACACGGAGAAGAGCACCGCCTACATGCAGCAGGACCTGGAGGTGGCCAAAACTTTAGGTGAGCCACACTGTGTGAAGACCTTTGATTATTTGCACCATAATTTCATTTTTATTGACTATATTCCATCCTTTATATGACAAGTGTTACAATTATAGTATTTATTATTTCAAATGAGCTTTTTTTTATATATTCTATTTTAATTGTAGTTCATTTTTTAGTAATTTTGTTGTGTGTTTTTGTCATCTTTATTTCTATTTAACTTTATTTTATGTGGATTTCAGTTCTAGTTTCAGTAATTTTTGTACTTCAACCTAAACTTATTATATTTCAACCTAAATTTAAAAAAAGAATCAAGCAATTGAGGCCTGCTATATAGTATTTATCTTTATGTTAGTATAATGTATGCATCCAACTTTATATAACAAGCTGAGTGATGATATAGTTACCTTTTTTTTTTTTTTTTTTTTTTTAAACATCTGGTGATGGACGTTCAGGTGACCTTGTGCACGAAAAGCTTTGGTACCTTCTCACAAAGTTAATTATTTTGACCTAACCGAGCTCACACTGATAAGGTCTCACAGTAATTAGGCTTCACGGGACTTTTTTAATTAAAAGTCTCTGTACCTTTTTCACAAAATGCCACAAGTTTTTGTGTTTTGAGGTATACATCTAACAATGAGATCCTATTCTCCTCACGGCTCCTGAATGTCAGCGGTTTTACAGCTCGACTTTAAGGCATGAAAGCCTTTTAGAGTCGACCGTTTCTCACCCTGTCTATCTCCTCTCGCTGTCTCACATATCATGAGCACCTGAACTGTGAATGTTTGTGTTTGAGGTTCAGCTCTCACTTTTCACACATTAGTACACAGCTGATGTATCAGCTCGCGCTCTCGGTTTTTCTCTCTCTTTCTTCTCGCTCTTGTCAGAGCGGCTGATTGCGCTCGCACACAGGATGAAAGTCTGATAAGAGCATCTGCAGATGTCGCAGGTGCTCGACCGCCATGATGTCATCGCTGTGTAATCTTGTACATTCACCTCCAACCACTGATGAGTCAAGTCAAATGTGTTGGAATAGCGCTTTTTAAAGTACACATTGTTTCAATGCAGCTTTACAGAAAGTAATATCTTAATTATGATATGTTCCTTGATAATGTTAAACCTTTTTGCACAAATATATATATATATATATATATATATATATATATATATATATATGCAGAAAAACAATTATTTTCAACCTTCATTCTGACCCTCTGTCTGAAATGATCCCGTGGCTTCTTTAAGGCTTGTTAGTAAATGGCCTCTGTTATGATTGGCTGACATCATTGCATAGGAAATAGGGGTGTAATGGTACATGTATTCGTCCTGAACCGTCGTGGTATGGACGGCATGGTTTGGTGCATACAGTTAGGTAACAAATGCAGTCAGTCACAGGCGATCCATACTCCAATCCAGAAGGGGCATGCACGGTAATGCAATGCTGTTTGCTAACCACCACAAAAGGAAAAAGTGCAGAAGAAGAAGAACAGATGATCTATGCATAGATAGATGTTTACGTGTAATGTCTCAACCAGTGTTTCAACTGCGGAAAGACATCAATAAAACACCTTAAGAATAATATCTCACGTGGCGTTACATTTACCTCAGGCAAGTCATTCGGTGTCCACAGCATGTTAGTTCACTAGAGAAATGAAGCATTTCACTAAATATATACACCGTATTAGCTTATATATTCATATTTACGCAGTATCAAAATGAGCCTTGTTTAAAATGAAGAAACTTGCAGGATGTTTTAATGGTACAAAGACCTCTTAGATGTCAAATGACCCATTTAATATCTCCATGTCTTATAGTCACATTTAGCAGATCTCAGCAGGGCGTTAATACAGTTTACATTTTATGACGATTAGGCAGTTGGAATGTATATAATTTTGTCTGATTTAGCATAAAAGCAGTCCAGTCTTGTCAGATTTGGTCAAAAACCTTGAGATTTTGTCTGTTTTACCAACAAAAACTGTCTAATTTGGTCAGATTTAGCCCAAAAAAACCCAAAACAGTCCAGTTTGGTCAGAAAGGGTCGAATTATGTCCACTTTACATACAAAAAAATGGTCTAGTTTGATCAGATTTATTTCCCTTTCTTGTCAAATCTGACAAAAACACCCAAGTTAGTTTATATTAAATGGATAGACAGATCTATTTAACATCTCAGTTTGTTTCTCTCAGCCAGCAATGAGAATAAATGGAGAGTAAATAGAGACTTTTGGTAAAGTCTTCTGCTTCTCAGATGTTTCTCCGAAGAAAATGATCCCAACATTCTCACGAGTTTTCAGAAGAGACCTCAAATATGTCTCCATATTTGTCTAATATGTCTATCCATTTAATATAAACTAACTTGGGTCTCCAGTTGAATTACCAAGAGCCCAAAGTCTGCAATCAAACGTCTCCATTGGAACTCAAACTGTTCTCATCAACTTCTACCATGAGAACTTCTGAGCAATGCAAGAGCAACTTCTCTGGCAAAATAACATTTGCTTCTGAGAGGTTTTTGAGCTGCTAAAAAGCAAAAATACACTGCTAAACCCCAAGTCTCTTGAAAAAAACAGGTCATGTGGTCAAAATATGTATAGAATTTACTTTTGAAACTTTTTTTTACCTAGAAATTGCTGATAAATTTCACAAAAAATTACAAAGAAACGGCAAGTAACATTGAATTATATGTGAAATTTTGACGTAGAAAGACTGAAATAGTATTCTATGGTAAGACATACTCCATTAGTCCTTGTTTTTTTAATTTTTTTTTAACAGTGTAGCTTGTTTTGTGCTCGTTCAGGTTGACCTCCACCAGTTGGTAAACCAGTTTGGATCAGCTAATGAAACAACCAACTTTAGAAACTATCCGAAGTTGCTGAACACATTTTCCTCAGATGCCCCTTTTCATGTTGGTGTGTGTATGGAAACCTTCTAACCCAGCTCTGGTTTCTCTCAGGTGACCAGACAGGTGAATGTCGCGCTCACGGAAACCTGGGGTCGGCCTTCTTCTCCAAGGGGAATTATCGCGAGGCACTGAGCAACCACAGACACCAACTCGTCCTGGCCATGAAACTCAAGGACAGAGAGGTAAGCGCCAACTAACCGACCCCTGTGTGTGTGTATGTGTTTTCCAGGGTGTGTGGCCGTATCTTCACCTCAAACAGAAATAAAGTGCGCAGGATTGCTTTATCAGAGTCCCAGGACTCGTGTTGCGACGTGACAAATGTTTTTGTCAGAGCTGCAGGGCAGACTCACCACTCTCTGTCACGTTTGTGGATGCTCGGCGTCTCAGTTCTGTCTCCTTTCAACTCGCCATCTATCTGTTCTGATGCAGCGTTGAGAAAACACCCCCAAATGTCCTACTTGGGTTAACCTCATGAAAACATGTCTGGGTCATACTTCTGAAATCAATAGATAAAAAACGTGTATACTAATAATTCAAATAAATATAAATAATGTGTTGCATACAAATTTATTTTCAGGCTTTCAGAGCAAGTTTCAGAGCTTAAAACATCCTCTTTATTTTAAACAAAGCATTAATTAATAAAGCTCCAAAAACAGCTCGTTTTGATATTGCGGGATCTGTGACGTCACACAGGCAAATACATTTGCATATGACCGCCTCCAGAGCAAGACATCAACGAATAGTTATACATCGTCACATCATAGGCCCCGCCCACCGGCGTTCAGTCGCATAACGGCTGACATTTGCCTACACTAATGTGAGCGTCGCATCAAAAGCAAATAGAAGCCATTATAAACACTGACACTGTCTACACTGATAGGGCTGTAACCACTATAGACAATGAGGGGGTCATTAGAAGTCATTAGAAATGGCCAAATTGTCCCCCCCAATATTTCATATTCTTGATGTTGCAAAAAAAAAAAAGTGAAAACATTTTAATGAAATTTCATCATTTTGAGTTGAAAATATTCTATTATTTACATGATTCCAGTAATTCATAACTCAATGTGACAAGACAAGAAACGTTTTGCATTTTTTACATATTAGACATACAATTAAGGGTGAATGTGTGCAAAAATATTTGCAAATAGTTTACATTGATCAGGCCTACTTCATAAACTATAAACCTGGAACATTTACAAGTGGGGTAAGCAATATTTCAAAAACGCTGTTGGACATTGTTGATATTTGAAATAAACCCAAACAAACCCACCCCTCTCTTCATTGCTCCACCTCCAATCCTAACCACCCTGCTCCGAGTCGGTGTCGAACCCCGCTCGCTAAGTGCACTAACAATAAACACCGCATTCTCTGGCAGTCGTTAATGCACCTCTTGAGATTTGCACATCTCTTACTATCTGGCCACTGTTACACACGCAGTGCGAGAGTGGATGTCTGTGTATCACAGCTGATGTGCAACAAAGTAATGCTTTTGATGAACTGAATAATGCTTTGAGCGCAGTTGATCAATGAACGACAAGGAAGCTCAAAAAATGATCTTACAGTACACAATAGTAAATACAAACAAGAGTTCGTTGTTAGTCGCCAACAGCACAGCAACTCCAGACAATCAATGACACTCAAACCCAGTGTTACTCACATGTGAAGCGGAATCAAAGCAGCCTCCACATCTGTTTTCAGGCCTTCCCGCTTAACGCTGGAAAGCTTTTCTAATAATAACGCAGGTCCTAAAGCGCTTGCCCAGTCATAAAACGTAATTCCAGTGATATTCTTCTGAGCTTTTCTCTTTTGTATTCTGTCTCATCTCTCTTTCTACAGTCTTTCTTCAAATCTCCCTCTTGCTCACTCTCTCTAATGCTATTGCTGATTGGCTACACGTTTGTTGTTCTTTGCTGGTGTGTCGGCCGACTTACTTCTGAACAGTGTTTTTTAAATATCGCTTACCCCACCTTTAAGGCCCTTTTAGTTCTTTAATTTCTTTCAATAAAAAGACCAATAACACCCCCTTTCATGCCAAAATGTAAATAAATAAATTAATTAATTAAAAAATTTAGTCCCCCACCAATGTTCAATACCTGGTTACGGCTTTGGTATACAGATGTGTGACATACTCCACGCAGTTGAGTCTGTCGACAACAAGACAAATGGAGGAATGGAGGTTAGCAAACAGAGGTGCATTGCCACGCGCGCCCCCTTCTGGATTGGAGTATGAATCGCCTGTGACTTATTGTATTCGTCGTCTGTACACTGTAAAAAACAATGAGTAAAATGTACTTAATTAAGTTTTTGCATGCATATTTTTCAAATATGTAATTAAGTAACTCTACTTAACTAAGATAAGTAAAATTAACAAAGAAAATAAGTAATTTTAACTTGGCCAGTAAAAGGTTGAGTAATTTCTACTTTGTTGAAGTTTCTTTTGCAATATATTTTACTCAAACAATATAACTCTGAATTAAACCATGCTTTTAAAGCATATGCTTTACTTAGAAACACCTAAGTAAATAATACAATAGATATCGTGTAGACACCATATCTTCATATTAGAAGTAACCTCAGTACTTGGTACACAATACACAATGACGGTAACATTTGATGGATCGTTTCGGGTGTAAATGTGGCATTTTGGGAGGAAAATGAACTCCAAATATCATAAAATGGCAAGTTACTAAACATAACCACAAAAGCAATGATAAAACAGTGTAAAAACAGCGAAAAATCGATCTCATTAATTATTCAAGGCCCAGTGCATGATGGGAACACCAGTATCAGAAAAGTTTAATAGTTTTACTTAATTTTATAACGTTGATATTTACGTTTTAATTTCTACAAGCTTAAATTGAGTACTAATATAGAATTTACTTAGTTTTTTTAATTCTTGCCTGAACTAACTTTTTCATGTAAAAATTACATTTGTTTTTTCTGTAGTATCTACTTCACCGTAAAATCATTTTTTACAGTGTGTGCACCGAATACATGTAACATTACACCCCTATTTCCTATCCAATGACATTAGCCAATCATAACAGTGGCCGTTTAGTGACAAGCCTTAAAGGAGCCGTGCAGTTTGAATAAAAATGTGCTTAATTGTCATGAAACATGCAAACATTTGAATGGTCCAAAAAATAGACCTAATTTTCTATGCTATATTTCATTATCTTGAGGTGAAATATGACCCAGTGATGTTCTTGACAGGCTTTGTGAGATTCACCCACTTACACTGGCTGTATTTAATGTCTCGTGGTCTTATCAGCTAATGCCTCGTCCGCTGGCTTCTCATCATCATCATCATCTGATTCATATCTCTGGAGTGGATGAGGAGAATCATACACTCTTCTTTTGTGTGTCCAGATTGTGTCCGTGTGTTTGCTCTGCGCTCTTCCGTGTGTGTTCACTGAAATAGAAACCTTGCATCCTCACATCTGTTCCTCTTTCTCCTCTCCTCATTACTCACTGGAGTCTTGAGGAAGCAGCCATGGATCTGACCGCATTTCTGCGTCCATTAAGAGGAGAAATGGCATTTGTAACACGTTCGGCAGCATAATGTGACGTATTTCTGAGTGAAGCTGAATATACAGTGGGAAATGATGTAGAGGAGGACTGGATTTGATCCATCAGAATTTGATTGGATTTTGAAAATGATATTATTGGTTATTATTATTTTCTCTGACCACATGATCTTTGTTACATCAGCAGAAAAGAAATGCTGTTTAAGAAATACAGTATGATGAGATGAATAATTATTTTATTTTTAGATGTAGATGACTTATAAATCATTCACAATAAGATCTGAAACAAATTTTGATAATCAAGCACATTTTCCCTAACACAAATCTGGATGGGATTTTTTTTTTTTTTTTTTTTTTGTATTATCTATTATAATCAATGGTGATTATTATTACATTAGTCAATAAAATTTGTAATAAAATTCAGTAATGAGTAATAAAAAAACAATTCTAAAATATAAAGTAATATGACAGATTATATAAAATAAAATATTCTTTCACACTACAGTAAAAATATAATAAAATTATAAAATAATAGTAATAGTAGTATAATAATAATATAATAATAATAGTAATTGTAAAAAAAATATAATTATATATTTTTAATTATGGAGGAAATTGTGCATAATTGTATGCTAAATAATACAAATAAATACAAATAACAGTTTTCTCTTATTTAAGTAATTAGATATTTTTTGTATTACAGTAATGCAAATTGGGATAAAATGTGCTTAATTGTCACAAAAATAAAGTTGCTATGCAAAAATTTCTTTATGCTGTATATAATAACTTTTTATTTTGAAATGAAGTAAGACATGAGATGTTACTGGCAGGCTTCTGTTCCCGCAACAAAATGAATTTTTTGCATAAAAATGTAATTTTCATTATTCTCAGTTATGACTTTAAGGCACAAAAAAAATACTCTATGGAAGTGTGTAAATGCAAAATCCTTTTTGCCCTGTGACGTTACGTTATTTTCCATGAATTTTCTAGTTGTTCACGAATGTTTAGCCAGAGAAATTCTGAATATGTGAAATTTATATTGACCAAAGCGATTTCACTGGCATTTCCGTGACCTTCCGTGAGATTTGATTAACTTGCGTGACTTTTCCTGGAATGGATATCGCACTTACCCTGATATTTCCAGGTTTTTCAGGACTGTGGGAACAGTGTGGATTTAATGCATGGTTGCATTTTGAAATTCACCTGCGATCTGAAATGCAACACAAATACGGTTTCATCCTCACTATCACATACATGCTGTATTATCATTAGTCATCTTCTAGGTAATTTTTTTCTCTTTCAGCTCAGCAGTTTGAAGGGAATCTTACTGAGCAGGTTATTAACCAGTTGGCATATTTATATCAAGCTCGATATGATTAACTGCCACAGAATACTGATGTTTGATACCATAACAGTAACACAAAATCCACAGTTCAAAAGTTCTTCATGCTCTCAGTGCTTTTGCATCTTGTTTGTGTTCTTTAGTATCTTTCGGGCCTACTTTCTCTTGGCAAAATCAGCAGGGAGCGTTTGTGTTGTTTCTCTCAGGTCATCTCCTGAGCTTCAGGGAATTGAAGTATGAACAGGTACAGCAGATGTGTCTTCTGCCATATCGCGGTGTGTTTGAGCTTCCGTTGTGATGGATCATCTGGTTTAAGTGAGTCTGTGGTGATGGATTTGGTGTAGGACGTGCTGGCACCCCCTCTTAAATCTGTTGTCTAATGGTCTCATCTGTACCGCAGTAAACACTCATGACCATCACACTAATTACTCAAGAGCCCCGTAATCAACACACACACACACACACACACACACACACACACTATAATCTGATCAAGGCTTTGTACAGCTGCAGAACACATCACAACTCTTTATTTAAGCTCAATATGACGTTTGGATGGGCTTTTGTTAAAGAAATAGTATTATTACTAGTATTAATAGTATAAATATATATATTTAAATAATAATAATTAATTTTTTTATATTATTAAAATATTAAAAATGTTTACTATATGTACTTTTTATTTATTTATTTATTTTATTTGAATAAATTAATTAATTTATTGATTTTTTTTTTATTTTTTTTTTTTTATTCTTTATTTCAGCCCAATAAGCTGACCGGAATTTTTTAAGTAATAGTATTATTTGTTTAATTTATTTATATATATATATATATATATATATATATGGATGGTGACCATGACTATCAAGCTTAAAAAAGCAATAAAAACATAATAAAAATAGTCCATATGACTTAGATTGGCTTATGACTTATTATGAGTCTATTATCACTATATTCTGAGTCTTACAATAGTCATACGATAGATTTGTGGTAGTAACGGACCCGGATTTAAGTCTTTTTAAGTCTGCTATGGTTTAGTTTGTGCTTCAGTTCTGTTCATTCTGCGGCTGACGCATTTATACATTTGTGACCGCAATATATACAGTCATTCTTGTTCCTCACATTAAGACTCTATCAAGGTCTGAGATGCTTTTTGAAAGGAAAATGTTGAAGGACAGTGTGGAGGAGCGTTTTTTATTGTACCTTGATATTCACGTTAGTACTTCTCAATGTTAATACTGAGTGAAAAACACTTGAGTGATTCATTAAAAAGCGACGGAGGAGTGTTAAATTCAGTCATTAATATAGACGGAGGACTTTCAGAGGCTTACAGTCTCTATCAGTACAGTGTTAGGAATGAAAAGAGCTGCTGAAAGTAAAGGTATATCAGTGTGTGTGTGACTGCTAGAGAAACATTCCCAGAGTGTTCGCTCCATTACCCTGGAATCCAAACCAATGAGCTCATGTTATTACATATATAAATTTTTTCTCGCCTTGCCTGAGGAAATCTTCCGCTGAGCACCTTGAGACACGATCCTCCTCTCCACTGTTTCTCTCATGCATGTTCGGGTTTTCCATCATCTCTCACTGTACTAACGAAGCAGCACAACTGTTTTCAACATTGATAATAATCAGAAATGTTTCTTGTGACACTGAAGACTGGAGTGATGATGCTGAAAAATTCAGCTTTGATCACCGAAATAAATTACAGTTTAAAAATATATTAATATAGAAAACAGTTTTTTAAAATTGTAATAATATTTCTCAATTTTCTGAGACTGGTTGCACTTGTCATCAGCGCTGGATTCATTCTGTAATGCATTATAATATAGCAAACATGTTCAGAGAGCAGGCGTCATGATGGATGGCATAACTCACATTCTGCTCAATGATTCATCTCTGTTGAGTCAAGATTTAAAGTAAATATAAAAGTGCACAAACTATAATGAAATATAATTCAAGCCCAGCTCTCTCTCTCTCTTTCTCTCTTCTGTGACACACATAGAAAAAGAAAACAAATGCAAAAAGAGAAGAGGAACAATGGGTAATTATAGATTTTTTTTAAAGCAGTATGTACAAAACAAGTGTGTACTGCACATTATGCTAATTTACTATATGTGTCATACCCAAAATAGATCGAATAAAAGCATAGCATACTACTGTCCGAATCATTTATTGTTGCATACTGTTTCACGTACTACATGTACAATTATAATTATATAAAATGTAATTGTTAGGGCTGTCAATTTAACATGTTAATTAAATTAATTAATTACGGTAAAAAATAAAACAATTAATGCATTTAATGCACTTGCCCCGCCCCCGGACCTACGTAGCTCATCTGACATTTCATACATAAATCCGACATTTCATACATAAATCCGCGTTTTGAACGAATCGGGTGAATCAATGATTCAATGACCCATTCATAAAAAGAATTACTTCACTCCTGAATGAATCAGCTGTTTGAACGAATCGAATGAATGAATGACTCAATTACTTAATCATTAAGACACCTGGCAGTTTTAGTTTCTTATTTAGAGTATAATTTCATTAAAAATAATTTCATATTTCCATATTAAAAAAAAAAAAAAAAAAAAAAAAAAAAAAATTCAACCAAAACATGAAAATTCAGTCATCATTTACTCAATCTTATGATCCAAAAGTTTATGTGTAATAAATTTTATGTTGAATCAAATAAAATATTTCTTTCTGAAGCTACTTTTTGTAACGTCTATTTGATGCTTTACACAATAATGACTTCAGATGATCTTTTAGGGGTAATTTCTCAGCTAAATTTGATTGATGACGAATATGATGCAGGGCGACAACTCACT
Source organism: Elopichthys bambusa (assembly GCA_037101425.1). NCBI lineage: Eukaryota > Metazoa > Chordata > Actinopteri > Cypriniformes > Xenocyprididae > Elopichthys > Elopichthys bambusa. The sequence goes on from CM074433.1 coordinate 45,184,205, forward strand.
GCGCAATGAAGCCTATAGAATTCAGTTCGAACGTCCCTAAAATTTAAGATATGTGGGCAAAAGTGCCCCGTTTGAGTTTGAGTAATTTTCTTACATCATATAATATAATTGTTATATCACACGAGCAACAAACGCAATATCACACAAGTGCTGTTTTGTCCTGAATAGCATGAGTGCAAATGCAATACTTATTTTATACATCAGTTCAATGAATAAAAATTAATATTGTATTATTTTAGATACAATATTGTCTGTTTTGCTCAATTTTGCAAAACGAAAATATAAAGAAAAAGCAGCACTGTCCGTCTCTGAGCAACACACAATGGCGTTTCATTTCTAAATCCGCGTTTTGAACGAATCGGGTGAATCAATGATTCAATGACCCATTCATAAAGAGAACCATTTACTTCACTCCTGAATGAATCAGCTGTTTGAACGAATCGAATGAATGAATGACTCAATTACTTAATCATTAAGACACCTGGCAGTTTTAGTTTCTTTCTGAAGCTACTTTTTGTAACGTCTATTTGATGCTTTACACAATAATGACTTCAGATGATCTTTTAGGGGTAATTTCTCAGCTAAATTTGATGTGTGATTATTTTGCGATTTAATTAATTAGATTAATTAATTGCCACATCATGCACTTAATTAGATTAAAAATTTTAATCGCTTGACAGCCCTAGTAATTATATATACTTTTAGGGTTTGGGGTCAATTTCAGATGTTTTTATTATTACATCTGAATTTTTTCAGATTTGATGAAAAATACAGTAAAAACAGTAATATTATGAAATATTATTACAATTTAAAATAGCTGTTTTCTATGTGAATATATAGTAAACTGTAATTTATTCCTGTGATCAAAGCATTACTCCAGTCTTCAGTGTCACATGATCCTTCAGAAATCATTCTAATATGCTGATCTGCTGCTCAAGAAACATTTATTATTATTATTAATGTTAAAAACAGTTGTGCTGCTTCATATTTTTGTAGAAACTGTGATACTTTTTTTTTTATTTTATTTTTTTTAGGATTCTTTAATTAAAAGAAAGTTTAAAAAAACAGCATTTATTTGAAACAGAAATCATTTTGAAACATTTTAAATGTCACTTTTAATCAATTTAACGCATTCTTGCTGCATAAAAGTATTCCTTTCTGATGAGGTCATCACATTGTAGCACACTACGGCTTGAAACTTAGTGTTTCACATACTATTTTTTGAATTGCTGACAGTATTAACTATATACTGCACAGTATGCAGTTAGCAGTAAGTATTCCATTCCAAACGTCTTTTTCCCTCTCTTTCTCCATCTTTCTTCTCATTTTTAATCTTTGTTTCTCTCTTTCTCTTCCACACACACACACAAACTGTCTCCTTTTGTGATGTTTGAAGTGCTCCACAATTGTTACTTGCTAGTAGTTCAGCGAGCGTAGCGCCGGCCGGCGGTTTAATCTCTTTTAGGTAACATATTGTTCTTATATTCATTAAGCAGAGCACTTCAGAATATGACAGCAGTTGTAATTGGTTTGGTTTCATCTTGTTAAAATGCATTCATTATGTGACGGGCCCCCGGCCTCTTTGTGCACGGTGAACGCCGGCGCGAGCCACACTGTCTGCCTGTCTGTAATTGTGAGCCGCAGTCACTGTCAGCCGCTTAATTAAAGCCAATGCAGAGAGGACATGCTCCATTTGGGACCATTTGAGAATTTCCATCTTCCTCACAGGTAGGGATAAATAGCGGACGCTCTCGTTGATGACACATGAGTGTGTGTGTGTGTGTGGCGGTCAGAATTAGCACTCGCCACATACAAAATTGTGGAAATAAAACAGTTTTTTAGTCGAATATCGCTACTTGGAATTGAAATCTAATGCATGGTTTACATCGCAATGTGAGTCTTTCTTTTAATTGTTGTTAAAGGTGAAGTTCGCACCATCTTTCCTCTGTATTACTGTGAAGTTGCTTTGAAACTATTTCTGTTGTATTAAAGGGGTCATTGTTTTATAATGTTTCCTGGGGTGCACTTATAATGTTAGTATGCTTTTTACATCAAAAATTATCGTAATTTAGAAATAAAAGGCATTTTTGCTACCCTGATTTTAGCCCTCTGATTTGAACGCTGTTTTAAGGGGCGTGTCTGCTGTGAGACTGCTGCGTAAACGCCCACTGCTGTGATTGGCTGACATCTTTGCATATGAAATAGCTAAGTATTACTCTCTCGAAAATTTTAACACATTTTTACTATTACAGCTCTCAATGTTAACTAATCGTGAAAAGTGTTGATTATAGCATTACAGTTAGATCTGTGGCATTATATTTAGATCGTGGCATGAAAGGTTGTAGTGATGAACATTGTAGCCGATCACAGACATGTTGTTGATGAGAGATCTCGTCATTGAAACTCAATTTCTGCACGCTAACAAATGCTTTCATCATAACTAACACTGCAAACTCGATATAACTAAGAGATTCGTTGAATAAAACGGGAGTTTTGGCGAGAGTCCAGAACTGATAAACTCACGCTGTTTGATTGACAGCTCCAGCGATTGTAAAGGGAGCGTTCTTTGATCGCTTTCTATATATAATTTAATCACCATTTAAATAACAATTTCATCCTACTAAAAGAAACAATGTGAAGTTGAGCGTTTAGTCACTGGTTTGATTTACTGACACATAGACAAAGAACATCTGACTGTACATGAATCATTAATATCAGATCAGGCATTAGAATTAACACAGTTACTGACATGTTGTTGCATTACTGTCGAGTCCATATCGTAAAAGTCTGTTTGCGCCGAAATGCGATTGATTTACCAAAGAATCCACAGTCAAATGTACCGAATACAAATAAATAAAGCTCAACTGAGACATTCACATTGCTGAAAATAAATAACCATATTCCTAGCATTAGGATCCTTTGAAAGGTAATGTTATTTTTAGTCCTGTATCGCTCTTCTCTCCTCCTCATCTTACTAACACACCAGTGGGCGGGGCTAGCATTGCAATGATAAAGTAGGCGTTGATTTCTTCTGTGGAGGCGGAGTTTCACCTATAGATAGGCACATTCCAGGATCAGTTGTTTGTGGGGCCTGGTGTCAGTAAAAGCTTTTATTGGACTAACAAGGAAGTTTTCAGTTCTGAAACGTACAGGATATTCTTATAGTACGATGACCTCGTATATATCAAAAGCTCAAGGAAAAGTTGATTTTTTCAATTCATGACCCCTTTAAGCTCTATAAAATTTGTTGTTTTCAATGTTAAAGTCAATATGAAATCAAATGCACCCTATTTTTACTTTCATGCACATTCCTGGTCTTATTGTGAATGATTCATCGGTGCATATTATTGCAAAGAACAAAATATCTTCATAATCTTGAATCAAAATGTAATAACTCGAAATTACTTTCTTTTTCAGCTGACATCATCAATCCCTCTTATTTTTCAACCACTTGTCATATATTACCATTTTTTCTTGTTAAATATCCTAAACATAAAGTTAAAATGGTCATAAAGGGTATTTCATGTTGACTTCACATCCTGTCGAGTGTAAACGTTGTGGTTCTGTGGCGTTTTCAAAACATTTCTCGGTCATCATGACGTGGCTCAACCAATAGCGTGAGTTTAGGCCAAACAATGGAATGGTTAGAAGTGTTTGGGAAGCCTTTTAGGAAAATATTAGTCATTATTTTTGCAATTTTATTTGGTTCCACTAGTGGCACAGAAGAGTTAATCTTTCTTTAGTGTGTAATGTTTGCTGTTTGAGCATGAAAAAGTCCCTCCAGCAGGAGTTCTTCTCTATATCAGTGTCACTGTTTCTGAACTCCCTGAAACGCCTCCATTGTAGTCTTGAGTTTTCCAGGAGCAAACACATCACAATATTCCTCATTTAAATAATTCATAGTTAGTAGTGTGTTGAAACTGGCGGTTATGGCAAGGGGCGGGACATTTCCCAAAAACACTCAAAGTGCTCGACCAATCAGACCACACTGCTCCAGCCGACCAATCAGAGCACATTGTGCTTTTCAAAAGGAGGGGCTTTATCGAGACAGGAACTAAACAGAGCGTTACTGACAGACTGGGAAGAGAGGAGCTGCAACAATGGAGAGCCCAAAAACATCAAGACTTTGTAGAAGTGCATAATAGATCCCCAATTAGATTAGAACCTCCTTGTGTCCTGGCCACAAAAATTAACATTTGAGGAGCAAAATGACAATAGATTTTTGTCTTTTTGAAATTTTGCAATTTTAATGGCAGATTATTTATATATATATATATATATATATATATATATATATATATATATATATATATATATATTCAGGAACCATTGGCAATTTTGGACTCTATGTATGTGTGTGTAAAGGATATTGGTTTTATTATGTCTGTTGCTGCTGAATTGTGATCGGGATCAGATATTGAGTGCCATAATGACTTTTGTGTGTTATTGAGAGATTAAAGAGATTCCAGGAAGATGAAGACGGATCGGGAAATTGCTCCATCCTATTTCCTCTTCCTGTCGCAACCTTTGCCTGAAGCACCTGCCATTTAGATTTTATTGCACAATATAGACTTCTTAAAGTCTGTTTACTCAGCGAGAGACATACGTGTGTGTGTGTGTGTGTGTGTGTGTGTGTGTGTGTGTGTGTGTGTGTGTTTTAAAGGTCATTAGAAGCTGTGATGCTGTATATTTGCCTCAGGCAGGATTCCTCAGGTTATGGAGGAAAACTCACCTCAGGCGAGGCAGAGATCAGTGATGCTCTCACGGACCCTTGAGAGAGAGTGTGTGTGTGTAACTGAGCTTTTATTGGTCTATATGTGCATTTATGTACGTACAACTCTTTTTTTTCATGCACACACTGTATACCGAAGTCATGTATCCTGTGCATGTGACAGTTAAAATTATGGCCTCAACAGAAGAACAAATGCACCATTGTCAGAGATGAATAGCTTTGCGGATATTGACTTTTTGTGCTCCTCTTAAATGGAGTCTTCTGCCTCTCTTATATTTTATTATATATTTTTATTAATAATGTGTGATTGTGATATTGATATACTTGATATATACAGTTTCTCACAGAAGTGAGAAAACAACAATATTAATTTCCAGCATGCACTAGCGGACTTTATTACGCTCTATAGACCTAAAATGGAATAACTATACTGGAATAATATCCAATCGATTCCTCTGAATCCAGATATGTTTGTGTCAGTGTATGGTCAGCGTTGATGGTCGCTCATTGATGCGCTCCACACAAGCACATCAAATCAAAGACGACGGCTTTCTGCCACAGAGCCGTGACCCGTGGTGTGGTCGGGCTGTAATGAGCCGTGGTGTGGACGCCTCGTTTGAGTAACTGACCCTTTTCTACACAGCAGCACTGGACTACGGCTACTGGAGCACCGTCCGACTGGAGTGACCAAGCGCAGAGTCATTTAAAGGCCTGGAATTGCATCCTGCACCGAGGTCGATCGATGGCACGCCTGTCAGAAAGATGAATGGGAGCTTTAGGAACTCCATTTTAATGAAGGCAGAGAGAGAGAGCGACGCTCGTGTAGTCGTGTTTCTGTAAAGATACTCCTGTAGCACGCGCTTTGTAGGTGTCCGTGGCAGAAGAGGTCGAGTTGCTCCTGAACTGATGGAGACCTGCCCTCCATCGCCATTCATCACCGATAAACACATTTCTCTCCTTTCACACTGTTCGGCCTCCATCAGGGTCAATGCAGAGACTCCACAAAGAAAAGATGCTAGACTTCTTCTCTAGTTTATTAAACTAGTTGCATCTCACTTTTGAACTAAAACCTTGGTTCTAAATATGAGTAAATTCATATCGTGGTAATAGTACATAGGAAATTTTAAAAAAAGAATATAATATAATATGAAATCGAAAATATGACAGTAATGGTATATACAACATGGGAAGTTCGATTTAAAAAAATTTTGCATTATAAAAATGTATAAAACATGTGAATACTATAATAATAATAATAATAATTAAATAAGTATACTAATAATAATATTAATGTTCAATAATATAATAATACTTATTAAAAATGAACTTATATATGCAATTAAATTAAATAACTGTATTGTATATTATATATATATATATATATATATATATATATATATATATATATACATACATATATGTATAGTTATTTAATATATAAAATAAAATATATTAAAATATATTACATATTGTCTGTGTTTGTGGATTCCAAACAGATTCTTTCTGCATGTTACATATTTAAGCCAGTAGATTGTGAACCATTCATTCAGTTGATTCGTTCAAACACAGATTCATTCAGGAATGAAACAGGTGACTTGCTGAACCCGGAACCGCATACTAGCATACTACTCGTACTATTTTTGCCATAGAAAGATGGTATGAGTAGTATACGGTCTTGAATTCAGCAACTGTCTTCATGAATGAGTCATTGAATCATTTACTTAACTGATTTATTCAAAAACTCTTCTCAAAAATTCTGCTTCTCAAAAGGAAGGCTGCATATCTCGGCTGCCACGTCATCAAGCGCCGCCGACGGTTGTCATTCACTGTATTGTATTATTAGAAAGGCAGTTAATAGCACCCTATGAATGAATTAATGAGTCATTCATTCAATCGATTAATTCAAAAAGGCTGATTTGTTTAATTGAGCATCTTTATGAGGGAGTCATTGAATCGTTTACTCAATCAATTCATTCATAAACACTGATTTATTCAGACACCGAAAACATACGTTAGCTTCTTGTCAGAAGCAGAACCCGCAACAGCAAACAAGCTGTAATCATGCTTTTATTATGTTGCTTTCATATCATCTAGCTTGCTCCGAGAGGTTTATGTAGACTGTAGTGTTGTTTTGAGTTTGACTCTAGTATGCCCCCTGGAGGCCTGGAGTCACCTTGGGATTGATGAAAGCTACAGCAGGGACAGAGTGACTTATCAGTCAGTCAAAATTTGTAGCTTTTTTACACCCTTTGATGTGTGATTGTTCCTCAGGAGGAGAGCAGAGAAGAGGGAGGTGATGGATTACCAGAGTTTCTCCCTAGAGGTCTGCGCTGCACTCTCACGGCCCGTGGGCCGCTCGCTCGCACGTCAATGTCAGAGATCAATAGAGCTGATGTCTGGGTGGGTTTGAGTCTGAGTGTGTGTGCCACTGCTGAAATGAGGCTAAATAAGTCAAACATTGTTAGGAAGGTGAATCTCACGCCTGGATCATGTTTCACCCTTAAATCAAAAGAGAAAAAATATATCTTAGACAACAATGCTCTTATATGTCTCATATATATATATATATATATATATATATATATATATATATATTCGCATAGTACAAAAAAAACAAAAAACCTATAGCTGTAGTTTGCCTTTTTTTGGCAAATAATTTTGCCAGATAAATAGCTTAACCAAGTTTAGTGTCTTGTTCTTCCCTCATCTTATTTTCTTTTGATTTAAAGGTGAAATATGACATGAGGCTTGTCAGTGAAATACTGTAGGAACGCAGAATCGAAACTATTTTTTGTTGTTTTAAGTCGAGATGTCTTTGACAAAAGTCTCAGAGCTGTTTTTAATCAGTCGATCAGGTTGTAAATCTGTTCAAATGGCTTGTTTCTTCTTCGCAGCATATGTTCATGGCTGATTTGTCTTCTGGTGAGCGTGCTCTTTGTCTCTCTCTCTCTCGCTCGATTTTTCTTTTTCTTGCTATTTGTACTGTACATGAGCAGAGCATTTCTCTACGGCATACACAGCGCAGCTAAATACAGTTTAACAGTGTTTAATCCCGTTCAGTTTTGTTATCAATGGTGTTTTACTAAAAAATTATATGATCAATAAGTCATGACGACACGTTTTTTACATAAGTTAAGCAATTTTCGACTTTTTTTTTTAATGTTTTTTCAGTTTAATATAATTTAAGTTGAAATGACTTATATAGGCAAGTTGATTGTACTTTTTGTTTTACATATTAATGCCTTCGGTCAGTTTTAGTAATTTCTCAACTCAACTTTTAGTCAACTTAAACTTATTTTATTTTAGTTTGATTTTTTTTTTATAATGTAGACTGTTATTTTAGTATTTTAATATACTATTATAGTATTTTTATATGTTTTGAATTTGATATATTTTTTTTATTTATATTTTAATTTTAGCATAATTTTTTGTAATGTGCGTTTTTCATTTTTTATTCGTTATTATATTTATTTTTAGTAATTGATTTAGCACTTCTAATTTCCATTTAAGTTCTTCAATATTATTTTTTTATATGTTTTACTTTTAGTTAACTACACTATATTGCTAAAAGTTTTGGGATGCCTGCCTTTATGTGCACATGAACTTTAATGACATCCCATTCTTAATCCGTAGGGTTTAATATGGAGTTGGCCCACCCTTGGCAGCTATAACAGCCTCAACTCTTCTGGGAAGGCTTTCCACAAAGTTTAGGAGTGTGTTTATGGGAATCTTTGACCATTCTTCTAGAAGCACATTTGTGAGGTCAGGCAGTGATGTTGGCTCGCATTCTCCGCTCTGATTCATCCCAAAGGTGTTCTATCGGGTTGAGGTCAGGACTCTGTGCAGCCCAGTCAGGTTCCTCCACACCAAACTCGCTCATCCATATCTTTATGGACCTTGCTTTGTGCACGGGTGCGCATTCATGTTGGAACAGGAAGGGGCCATCCCTAAACTGTTCCCACAAAGTTGGGAGCATGAAATTGTCCAAAATGTCTTTGTATGCTGAAGCATTAAGAGTTCCTTTCACTAGAACTAAGGGTCCAAGCCCAACCCCTGAAAAACAACCCCACACCATAATCCCCCCTCCACCAAACTTTACACTTGGCACAATGCAGTCAGGCAAGTACCGTTCTCCTGGGCAACCACCAAACCCAGTCTCGTCCATCGGATTGCCAGACAGAGAAGTGTGATTCGTCACTCCAGAGATCACGTCTCCACTGCTCTAGAGTCCAGTGGCGGCGTGCTTTACACCACTGCATCCAACGCTTTGCATTGCACTTGGTGATGTAAGGCTTGGATGCAGCTGCTCAGCCATGGAAACCTGTTCAATGAAGCTCTCTACGCACTGTTCTTGAGCTAATCTGAAGGCCGCACGAAGTTTGGAGGTCTTTAGCTATTGACTCTGCAGAAAGTTGGCGACTTCTGCACACTGTGTGCCTCAGCGTGCGTTGACCCTGCTCTGTGATTTTTCGTGGCTGAGTTGCTGTTGTTCTTAATTGCTTCCACTTTATGATACCACTAACAGTTGACCGTGGAATATTTAGTAGTGAGGAAATTTCACGAATGGACTTATTGCACAGGTGGCAACCTATCACGGTACCACGCTTGAATTCACTGAGCTCCTGAGAGCGACCCATTCTTTCACAAATGTTTGTAGAAGCAGTCTGCATGCCTAGCTGCTTGATTTTATGCACATGTGGCCATGGAAGTGATTGGAACACCAGAATTCAATGATTTGGAGGGGTGTCCCAATACTTTTGGTAATATAATGTATATCAAAACGGACAATAAACAGTGTTAGTATTGTGTTGAGTCCTTAATTCCTGATGTTACTGATGTTTCTTGTAGCGTCTATGTTTCTTGTTTACAGCCACAAGACGCCCACAGTAAGAAGTGCTGGGTTATCACTGTATAAACATTGCAATTTTGAAAGTGAATCCTATGGAATGATAATTTAGGACATTCACTGCTGCATCTGAATGTGGTCGACACTCCCAACACGTTGGTAGATATTCAGGTGGCTAATGCGCGGTTGTGTTCGTGGAGTAGCAGCACAGCTTACTGTGGAGAAGGTCATAACTGCGATATTCATTCTTTGGGAGCTCGCTGCTGTAAAAATGGTGCCGCATCCCAGAGGAGGATTTGCATTTTTTCAGGCTGAGGGAATGTTCTTACGCAAGCCCTGCTGAAACACTGCCAGAGAACACAGCGGCTGGCCGTCCACTCCTCGCAGCCGCTGACTCTGCGCTCTTTTCTTTTGTGGCTGTATATCTCTGTGTGTGGATTACACACACTCTCTCTCTCTCTCTCTCTCTCTCTCTCTCTTGCTCTTTCTTTTCAGCACTGACCTTCAAGATCCAGTTCCTCGTTCCACATAGTCAAAGCACTACAATGTGAATCTGAATGAGCACAAAACATAACAGCCTTTACATGACTTGTAAATGTGTTCGGGAAGGAATGCTATAGTTTACTGAATACTATATACACCTTATTTTTAAAGGGGGTCCTTGATTATGATTTGACTTTTTTCACTTTAGTTAGTGTGTAATGTTGCTGTTTGAGCATAAACAACATCTGCAAAGTTACGACGCTCAAAGTTCAATGCAAAGGGAGATATTTTCTTTTACAAAAAAAGCTACAACAAATGGCTGGTAGAGACTACAATGAGCTTCTTCCCGGATTGGTGACATCACTAACCCTAAAATTTACATAAACCCCCGCCCCTGAGAACACGCAACAAAGGGGGTGGGGCCATGTTGGGCTGCTTTAGAGAAGAGGAAGAGTTGTTGTAGTAGAGTGTTGTTGCCACTACTTCACAAACGAGAGTCAATTCAACGAAAAAAGATTAACATGACGGCACATGCTAGTGGATGAGTTGAATCAACTCCACAGCAACTACATAAATTTATCCACTAACCATTCAGAAACGTCCTAAAAGTTGTAACTTCTTCCTGAGTCTCTCCATAAGTGTCGACTCCTGTTTGAACAACGTAAGGCTGAACACTGTTACTGACGATCCTCATTTTGTCTGCGTAAGATTCTCCAGCTTTGTTGTTGATGATCAACCGAAGCGTGAGCTGTTAAAGCTCCGCCCTCTTCTGGAAAGTGGGCCAGGAGCAGCAGCTCATTTGCATTTAAAGGGACACACACAAAACGGCGTGTTTTTGCTCACACCCAAATTTGACAAGCTATAATAAATGATCTGTGGGGTATTTTGAGCTGAAACTTCACAGACACATTCTGGGGACACCAAAGACTTATATTACATCTTGTGAAAAGGGGTATTATAGGACCCCTTTAATATAAGAGCAGCGCAGATACATGTCTGGCTTCCAGTCTCATCTGCTTGCAGTTGTTTTTAGCTGTACAAAACATCTTGTTATACTGCTTGATATTGTATTTCTTACAATATTATTTTAATGTGCTGTCGCAATTATAAACACACTGGTTTGTAGCGCACTTTGTTATTCTTGTAGTTATTTCCCTATAGTGGCTATTCTGGCTAATGAATCGGAAGTCTCACACATTCACAGAAAACAGCTTACTTAAGTGTTAGAAAATAAGGTGGATACTGTTTACTAGGAACTGCACAGATTTGTCCATTTTTCCATTTGCAAAAACCACTGAAGTTACGTACTATATAGTGGCATATAGTGTCATTATACAGTAAACACTGACTAGTTGACTAGTCAGCTGCTTTTCTGGATGACTCTAAAACTAGTAAAAATCATGCCTCCTCTACTGCATACCGCCTACTAGTAGTATGCTGCATTGTCACATGACATCACAAATGCATTTTAATTCCATTTTTTAGCATTTTGAACTAAATTTAGTGTAAAAAATATTTTGAGTTTGGTCAGATAATACGAAAGAGCACATTGCATTATAAATATAATATAAAGTTTGCGTACTGTGCACTGTATACATAATGCATACTATATTATTCATATATAATTTATTCATATTTTGAAATGGCTTTTATTTTATTTATTTTTTCAGTTTTCATTTTAAGTTTTAGTAATTTTATGTGCTTTTATTATTATTTTTTTTATATATATATTATTACTATTCAGCTTTAATTTATTTATTTTTTCTAAATTTTTATTTTATTTTATTTCAATTGCTCAAAACAATTTTTAATAGTTTTAGGTTTTGCGAAAGATAACAACACTGGTATGTAATTCTGTTTATGGTAGTATGCCAGATCCCGTGCGGCCAGGTGAACTGCAGCATCTCGTCTCCGTCTTGGTGTCTTCCCACCACCCAAATTGCCGAAATGGGAGAAGAGAATATAATGGGAAATGGATTACTCCAGGGCTGACGTGTGTCTTTGAAATCAGACATCCGTACAAAGATGAGTAAACTGGATTAGTCTCCCCCCAGTCCCGTCTCCGGTGCCGTTGGTGAGCGGAGAAGTACCCTCGCCGTGCGGGCCTCTTTTGGGAAATCAAACACTTGTCAGCCCAGCTGGCTGTGGAGGTTGCAGTGTTGTCTTTCGTTCTCGCCGTCTCGTTTTCATCTGTTTACATGTGGGAATTATGGGAGGCCCCGCTCAGGCCGCCTTGCCAGGAGGAATTGCTTCGTGCAAAAAATTGTCAACAAGATTTTATGTTTTACGGCTGCCTGTCTGAGCACATTACTGAGGCCTGGCATCTGCTGTTCAATTCATTACACTCCGCTTAAGCAATTTGTTCCTCTTCGGCATTTTAAGGAAATGTGATTAGGTGTGTTTCCTCGGCCTGTTCGACTGAGGTTGAGCTGATATCACAGATTGGATATTGTTTTCTCAGGGCTTGTGGGTAAATGAGATGGATCTGTAGATGAGGGATCAATGTATGTCATGCTACATACTACATACTGTTTTTGAAAGACAGTTGTATGCAGTATGTATACTGTGCACAGTATGTGACCTTTCTTCAGATGAACTACTGTGCAATATAGACTATCATTCAAAAGTTCGGTAAGGTCAGTAAGAATTTAATAAAACACTTTTATTGAGCAAGGAAGCATTAAATTGATCAAAAGTGACAGTAAAGACATGTTACAAAAGATTTCTGTCTCTAGAATTTTCTATTAATCAAAGATTCTTGAAAACAATAGTATAATGAAAAAATGAAAAACCCATTTGCTGGGTAGAAACAACCCATTCGTTGGGTTAAAACAACCCAATCGCTGGGTTAAAAAAGCCCATCCGCTGGGTTAAAACTGCCCATTCACTGGGATAAAACAATCCAGTCGCTGGATTGAAACAACACATCCGCTGGGTTAAAACAGCCCATTTGCTGCTCCAGCCGACCAATCAGAGCACTCTGTGCTTTTCAGAAGGAGGGGCTTCATAGAGACAGGAACTAAACAGAGCGTTTCTGACAGACTGGGAAAAGAGGAGCTGCAACAATGGAGAATATGGGAAAAATAATGTGTTTTTTGAACATTCAAGCATGAAAACATGTTCTAGTAAAGGCCAAAAATCAAGAACATAATACATCCCCTTAAAATGGTCCTTTTCTGTGTCCTTTTTACCTCAGGTTGGTGGTGAATTCATGCTTCATGTGCTCTGAAACAACTCGAGGACACATTGTATAAACAAAGCGCTGAGCTGGACGTCAGCCTTTAGAGGCGTTCAGGTGTGCCGACAGGCGGAATAAGCCCCATTCAGGTCTGAATAGCCCGTTTACCACAATCCCCGCGGTCTTCTGAATGACCCATCGTCCTCAGAAGAGACTGCAATTATGATCTCAGAGGGGTTTCTGTTGTCTCGTTGATTGCTCAATGTCCCATTACCCTGTAAATATTTACGTGGGCAAGCTGACATTTTACCGCTGGGTCAAGATTTGCGCTGTGATTTGTGCTTGACAGCGATGCGGCTCTGGGGTGAAGCTTTTAGAGGGATCTTTATGTGTCTGTTTCCAATAATAGTGTTTTTGCCCAGCAGGTTGTTTTTTTCTGCGCTGTCATGTTGCGACTTTCTCCGAGGGCATTGTGCATGATCATTGTCGAGTCGTTCGACCTCTACATCAGGCCCTGAGTGTGTCTGACAACACAGCACCAAAGCAGCCTTGAAAACTTCCTTTGCTTTGATTCTATTTTGCACACTCGAAAACTACCCTCCCGGAAACAAAGGATTTGCATTCCACATTTATCACTGTCTTCATGACAAAGCAATGCAGCACCGCAGCCGAAAATATCAGAGCGGTGAGAGAAAACTCCTGTTGATTCGCTCCCTTTTACGGAAAAATCAAATCAAACCCATCGATCTAATTACACACAGACTACGCATGCTGATGGTAATTGTGAAGTACAAATGCGTTTGAAAGGGCACAGATTCCCCAAAGGTACAGATCTGTGTTGAAATGGCTGAAAGTGTCTTCAATCTATAACTTATGAGCGAGAAACTCACAAAAAAGTGATTTTTATTTGGCTCCCAGCAGTGAACGAGAGGAAATGACCTGATTTGAAACCATTTTTAAAGAAATATCAAGTCAAAAAGCCCTAAATGTGTGTGTATTCATAGTAATGTTTGGATGGTTCAGTCAGTAGTGACAAGTTCAGTAACTAAAAATGAACTATTTATGTTTTGTAGAGTGCAGTTTTTTTGTCTGATTTACAAATAATTTTTTGCTTTCAATCAATGTTTGTAATGTTATGATTCACCTCGTACACTCCAAACAGTGCTGGGTTAAAAACAACCCAAGTTGGGTTGAAAATGGACCCATTGGGTTGTTTTAACCCAGCGGTTGGGTTAAATGTTTGACCAACATGCTGGGCAGTTATTGATTAAAAATTACTATATGGCTGGCTTAAAATGAACCCAAAATAGGTTGGAAATTAAAAATCAGACACATAAATAGAGACAACAATAATAGTCAAAAGTGAACATTTATTAATAAGCAATTTAATACATGTTTATTGTTTAATTGTTATTAATTTAACATATTAATAAATGTTGATTTTCAGCATATTTTGGGTTCATTTTAAGCAAACAATACTGTGATGTTTAAACAATAGTTGAGTTAAATAAAACTACCCAGCAGCTTGGGCAAACATTTAACCCACTGGGTTTAAACAGCGCATCTTTTGCTGGGTTAAAACAACCCAGTCGCTGGGTTAAAACAGCCCATCCGCTGGGTTAAAACAACCTGTGCGCTGGGTTAAAACAACCCGTGCGCTGGGTTAAAACAGCCCATCCACTGGGTTAAAACAGCCCACTCGCTGGGTTAAAACAACCTAATCGGGGGGTTAAAACAGCCCATTCGCTGGGTTAAAACAGCCCATATGCTGGGTTAAAACAGCCCATCCACTGGGTTAAAACAGCCCACTCGCTGGGTTAAAACAACCTAATCGGGGGGTTAAAACAGCCCATTCGCTGGGTTAAAACAGCCCATTCGCTGGGTTAAAACAGCCCATCCGCTGGGTTAAAACAACCCGTGCGCTGGGTTAAAACAGCCCACTCGCTGGGTTAAAACAACCTAATCGGGGGGTTAAAACAGCCCATTCGCTGGGTTAAAACAGCCCATATGCTGGGTTAAAACAGCCCATCCACTGGGTTAAAACAGCCCACTCGCTGGGTTAAAACAGCCTAATCGAGGGGTTAAAACAGCCCATTCGCTGGGTTAAAACAGCCCATCCGCTGGGTTAAAACAACCCGTGCGCTGGGTTAAAACAGCCCATCCACTGGGTTAAAACAGCCCACTCGCTGGGTTAAAACAACCTAATCGGGGGGTTAAAACAGCCCATACGCTGGGTTAAAACAGCCCATCCGCTGGGTTAAAACAACCTAATCGGGGGTTTAAAACAGCCCATACGCTGGGTTAAAACAGCCCATTCACTGGGTTAAAACAATCCAATCGTGGGGTTAAAATAGCCCATCCGCTGGGTTAAAACAACCCAATCGCTGGGTTAAAACAGCCCACTCGCTGGGTTAAAACAGCCCATTCACTGGGTTAAAACAATCCAATCGTGGGGTTAAAATAGCCCATCCGCTGGGTTAAAACAACCCAATCGCTGGGTTAAAACAGCCCACTCGCTGCGTTAAAACAGCCTATCCACTGGGTTAAAACAGCCCACTCGCTGGATTAAAACAGACCATCCACTGGGTTAAAACAGCCCAATCGCTGGGTTAAAACAGACTATCCACTGGGTTAAAACAGCCCACTCGCTGCGTTAAAACAACCCAATCGCTGGGTTAAAACAACCCAATCGCTGGGTTAAAACAGCCTAGTCGCTGGGTTGAAACAACCCAATCGCATTTTTTAAAGTGTAATTGGTTGGTTTGGTTCACGGCTTATAATGCTTTGTTTTTAAAATCCCTATGGGAAATGAATAGGAAAAATACTTTCTGAACTGAGACAGCTAAAACTGTTGATGAGTAGTGTTGCACCGTATTTCTATGTGCAATGTACATTTACGATTATTAGACTGTCAAATAGTTCGCTTGCATTTACATTTGGTCATGTAGCAGACTAACAAATGAGGAACAATTAACAGTTAACAATGCTAAGCTTCCAGTGAAAGCTAGAAGAGTAGCTTAGCAACATGCTAATGTCAAACTCTATGTTTCGTGACAAGAGTTTGCATGTGTATTTTTGTGTGTGTGGCTAACACATCATGTGCTGTACCTGGTGAGGGGTTAATGACTTGCTAATGAAACACATGGCTAGCAGCTAATTAGATGTGACCTGTTTTCCTGCAACTTTACCTCACGGTTGACAGCTCATATGCTAATGTGCTGATCTACCTGCCGTCTCTGTAAAGTCTTTTTTTTTTTTTTTTTGCAGTGTTATTTATTATTTTAGCTATATATAGTTGGAAGTCACAACCTTTGATGTAGAAGCAATATCCCTGTATTCTGAAGGTCTTGTTAATTTGCCTCTTAATATGGCTGTAGCTTGTTATATGAGATGCCAGAATTGTGATTCACACGCCTCAGCCTGACCTGACGTCTCCTTTGATATCTTTACAAGCATTTTAATGATCTCTGGCTCTAGAGTATCTTCTGCAAGGAATTCTCTAAATAAACCAGATGGTTTAGCCATTAAAATGAGTGTTATTCTTTAAAATAAGTTTTATTCTCTCGGTTTGATAAAAGTTGTAAAGCATATTTCAAGTTATCATCATATTTAACCTCAGAATGAAAAGGAAAAACAAGAAGTTATTTTTACACTATATTAATAATAATAAGTAGTAGTAGTATTGTGTGTGTATAAATTGGTTCATTTTATAAAAAATGTGTGTATATATATATATATATATATATATATATATATATATATATATATATATATATATATATATATATATGTATATATACAGTACCAGTCAAAAGTTTGGAAACATTACTATTTTTTAATGTTTTTGAAGTTTCTTCTGCTCACCAAGGCTCCATTTATTTGATCAAAAATACAGAAAAAAACAGTAATATTGTGAAATATTATTACAATTTAAAATAATGGTTTTCTATTTTAATATACTTTAAAATATAATTTATTTTTGTGATCAAAGCTGTATTTTCAGCATCATTACTCCAGTCTTCAGTGTCACATGATCCTTCAGAAATCATTCTAATATGATGATTTGATGCTCAGTTATTATTAATGTTGAAAACAGTTGTGCTGTTTATTTATATATTTATTTATTGAATCTGTAATACTTTTTTCTGGATTCATTGATGAATAAAAAGTTAATTTCTTTCAAAAAAAGAAAGAAAGAAAAAAATTACAGACCCCAAACTTTTGAACGGTAGTATATATTGTTACAAAATATTTCTATTTTAAATAAATGTTCTTTTTTAACTTTTTATTCATCAAAAAAAAGTATCAAGTGTTAAAAAAAAATATTAAGCAGCACAACTGTGTTCAACATTGACAATAAATCAGCATATTAGAATGATTTCTGAAGGATCATGTGACCCTGAAGACTGGAGTAATGATGCTGAAAATTCAACTTTGATCACAGGATATAAATTATATTTTACAATATATTAAAATAGAAAACCATTATTTTAAATTGTAAAAATATTTCACAATATTACTGTTTTTTCTGTATTTTTAATCAAGCATATAAGTGACTTCTTTCAAAAACATTAAAAATAGTAATGTGTCCAAACTTTTGTCTGGTACTGTATATATTAATTTTGCACAGACAATGCAGCTGATATCATATATTATATTATATTGTATGTGTGTGTATATATATATATATATATATATATATATATAGTATTAACAATAATATAATTAATATGTAGAATAGAATATTGTAGAATACTCTATATATATATATATATATATATATATATATATATATATATATATATATAGAATAGAATAAGATGTGTGTTTTGTATGCAGCAGCAGCAGCAGGTTGGCTGTGGGAATCTGGTCGTCTGCAGTGGTGTAGTGCATTAGAGAACGAGCGGCTGACACAGCCCGCGGCGTTATACATGCTTATCGACCCGCTGTCAGGCCTGACTGAAGCCCGACTGTCACAGGAGCGCGCGTGACGGACAGACGAGCGTGAGAAACCCACCAGAGAAACCAGTGCGCTCAAAACTCCAACTCAAAATGAAGACGTACTCAACAAAACCTGCCCCAGAGGTGTAAATTACACCGTAACGGGCCTTTTCACCATTCCTTTCACGTGTTAATTTTCCACTAGGTTCCTCGTTAATGCTGCAGCGTAATTAGCAGGCGCTTGGTTTGTTAACATCAAGAATGTACGAGTTGTTTGAGGCAACGGCGTAACAAAGACACTCCCTTTTGTTGACGTTTGAATTATCTAGTTGCTTTCGGGCGTCGGGTGGGCGAAGAGGCCTGTCAGAAATCTCACGGCGAGCCGAATGAGTGGCAGTAGATTGCGGATGTTTTCCGGTGAGCGTTTTCCCCCGGGAAACGCACTCAGCATGGGAGAGAAATGACTAAAGAACATGCTAATAAAGCCGTTTAAATAATTCATCTCTTCATCTTAAACCTGCCGCCTCCAGGGCTGCGGGAAACGCTCATCAGTGCCTCTCATCTCCGCCGATTCTGGCTTTTCATTCTTTTTTATCCGTTATCGCATCCCTCTCTCCCTGTCACATTCCTCCTTCACCTTGGCTTTCTTGTTTGTCATCTCGTCGTATCCGTTTCTCTCTCTGCCCTGCGCTGATAGCGCTCGAGATGTTTTATTTACATCATTGTCAGGATGATTTCCTGGAGGTAAATTCAGATCTGAGAGTTGTGCTCCCTCAGGAGAGGCAGTTGAGTCGAGCGCATTCGCGTGCGACGTCAGCGACCGTATGATTTGACTGCATCATTTGTGCGTTATCGCTCCGTTTCTGGCGCTCGCTCACGGCATGACAGCATCCATTTCTGTTGAAGTGTCTAAAACACCTCTTGCGATCCCAGCGTTAGCTATTTTATGCATTATAAGAAAACACAATGTCCTTATTATAGTATAAGGTGTGTAAGGTGTTTTTGTTCCAGACCATCAGGTCTCATCTGATCTGTAATATACAGTGGTTGCTGGGGAGTTATGGCCGGTTGCTAGGTGGCTGGTCCACCCTCTCCATCATATTTTAGTCCAGATATGGCTTTGGCCTTCATTAGCTGTGTTTCCATTCAAGCTGCAAATTTAATTTTATTTATATGTATTTTATTTTTCGTTCATATTAATATATAACAAATATAAAATTACATATTATTATTGTCATTATATTTTATTATTTATATTTGTTATATTTTTCAAATTTAATAATATGTGATAATAATATAAAGAAATTATATAATTATAAAAAAATTATAAAAACAATGATTTTATATTTATTATATATTTTTATAGTATTGTTTATTTATAATTTTATAAAAAATGTATATAATATAATATAATAATAATGCATTTTTTTAGATTTATGTTTTTATTTATAAATATAAATGATAAATAATTTAAATATGCATTATTATATTTATCTATTTACATTTGCTAACATTTTATTTAAATATATTTATAAATGTACTAAAATGTTTTTGTTTTAATATTTATGTAATAACATTTTTATATGTATCATGTTTTTATTCATAAATAATGATATAAATAATAACTCATTTTAAATATGCAGAATTATATTTGTCTTTTTACATTTATTATGATTAATTTATATTTATATTATATTACTCTGTGTGCCAGAATATATCAATGTATACATTTTTTATATGTAATATAATAATAATAATAATAATAACATTTTTATATTTATTATGTTTTTATTCATAAATAATTATATAAATAATAAATAATTTAAATATGCAGTATTTTATTTATTTATTTATTTACATTTATTATGATTGATTTATATTTATTTTATATTTCTCTGTGTGCTGGAATATGTCAATATATACATTTTTATATTTATTTAATATAATAATAATAATATTTTTATATTTATGTTTTTATTCATAAATAATGATATAAATAATAAATAATTTAAATATGCAGAATTATATTTATTTATTTACATCTATTATGATTAATTTATATTTTATAATTCTATGTGTGCTAAAATATGTTTATGTATACATTTTTTGTGCATGATATTGCTATGGGGTCATTAGCTATTGTTCCATTTAAGCTGCAAATTTAATTTTATTTATATGTATTTTATTTTTCGTTCATATTAATATATAACAAATATAAAATTACATATTATTATTATCATTATATTTTATTATTTATATTTGTTATATTTTTCATATTTAATAATATGTGATAATATAAAAATATATATAATTATAAAAAATTATAAAAACTGTGATTTTATATTTATTATATATTTTTATAGTATTGCTTATTTATAATTTTATAACAAAATTATATAATATAATAATAATAATAATAATGCATTTTTTAGATTTATGTTTTTATTTATAAATATAAATGATAAATAATTTAAATATGCATTATTATATTTATCTATTTACATTTGCTAACATTTTATTTAAATATATTTATAAATGTACTAAAATGTTTTTGTTTTAATATTTATGTAATAACATTTTTATATGTATCATGTTTTTATTCATAAATAATGATATAAATGATAACTCATTTTAAATATGCAGAATTATATTTGTCTTTTTACATTTATTATGATTAATTTATATTTATATTATATTACTCTGTGTGCCAGAATATGTGAATGTATACATGTTTTATATTTATGTAATATAATAATAATAATAATAATAATATTAACATTTATATATTTATTGTTTTTATTAATAAATAATTATATAAATAATAAATAATTTAAATATGCAGTATTTTATTTATTTACATTTATTATGATTGATTTATATTTTTTTATATTTCTCTGTGTGCTAGAATATGTCAATATATACATTTTTATATTTATGTAATATAATAATAATAATATTTTTATATTTGTTTTTATTCATAAATAATGATATAAATAATAAATAATTTAAATATGCAGTATTATATTTAATTATAATTAATTTATATTTTATAATTCTATGTGTGCTAAAATATGTTTTTGTATACATTTTTTGTGCATGATATTGCTATGGGGTCATTAGCTATTTTTCCATTTAAGCTGCAAATTTAATTACATTTATATTTATTATATTTTTCATATTTATAAAGTAATAATAATAATTATATATATATATATATGTGTGTGTGTGTGTGTGTGTGTGTTTCATGTATATATCATAATTAAGTAATTACAATTATATATTTAAATATGCAGTATTATATTTATCTATTTACATTTATTATGAATAATTTAAATTTATTTTACATTTCTCTGTGTGCTAAAATATGTCAGTATATACATTTTTTTGTGCATAGTGTTGCTATTAGCTATTTTTCTATCCAAGTTGCAAATGTAATTGTATATATGTATATTTTTTATATTTATAAAATATCAACAATAATAAAACATAATTTCTTTCATTTTTATTATATTTAATGTATTTTTACTGTTATTTAATATTAATAATAATAATACGAATGATATATTTAAATATCTTTTTTTATTTTTTTTATCTATTTATAATTATTTTATATGTAAATATGCTAAAATATGTGTTTACAGTTTAATGTGCATTTTGGAATCAATGTTATTCGCTCCTTTCCATACAGCATTTAATTTTAGATCTCAAAATTCACCAAAAAATACGAGGGTGGAAACTTTGGGATTATTTTTTCACTTGTATCCAGCGTCCGATCTCATGGTAAAGTAGCTGCACTCTCTCCTCAACAGCACATGATCAGAGGAATCACTCACGTCAGTTGTGCTTCGTTAATAATAATAGTAGTGCTGCCTTCACAAACATGCGAGTCATGATGATGTCCACGCGCTCTCGTCTTCGTAAATGATCGTTTAGAGCAGATCTTTGTTGTTCTGCGGTGAGGAAAAGCTCTGCTCCCCTCTTTGATCCGTGTCTGTCTCTCACACGCTGCTTATTAATGAGCTCATCTCTCCTCTCCTCTTCCCAAAAGATGCTCTTTGTGTAGCTTTCCCTGTATGGATTACGCTTGGAGATGTTCTATTGATCCGGCTAAAGTCCATATTGAACCGACTATAATTTGGAGCTTGTGGAAAAGCTTTCTCCGGCCCAAACGGTTAATAATTCCCCATAATATGATGAATAGTTGTGTGATTAATTAATTTGGTGAAGTGAGTCATTAATTAGACACCCCTCGGATGGGAAGCGTGCTGGTTTGTCCAGTCATTCCTCTTGGTTTTGTGTCTTCATTTGCGGGTTAATATGGACATTCTTCCTCCGCATGTCTCCATCTTCCTCATGCGATGGATTTCCCTAGACGCTCCTGATAGGCTCCCGATCAATAGCATTAACCTCCAAATTAATCATCCAGCCAATGAGAGCAGTCCCATTATTGGAAGCGGCTGGTGTCATAAATGAATACACATGCTTGAATGTTTTGTCAGAGCAGTGGACTAGAGATTGAGCTTCAGTTCATGTTCAAATCTATCCTTACTGTGGTATTTTCATATATGCCAATAATTAACATATACTGTGGTGTTTACATGGTACTTCTGGGTACTGCAGATAAAACATGGTGTTGTCATGTTATATGTCATGTTTTTTTTATTTTTTTTTTTATAAATGACAAAAAAATGAATGTGTGCTTGTGTGTGTGCATGCATGTTTGTGCATGTGTGCGTGCATGCGTCTGTATGTGTGTGTGTGTGCGTCTGTGTGTGCGTGCGTGTGTATACGTCTGTGTGTGCGCGTGTGCATGTGTGCGTGCGTCTGTGTGTATGCGTGTATTTGTGTGTGTATGTTTGTGTGTGTGTATCTGTGTGTGCGTGCGTGTGTATACGTCTGTGTGTGCGCGTGTGCATGTGTGCGTGCGTCTGTGTGTATGCGTGTATTTGTGTGTGTATGTTTGTGTGTGTGTATCTGTGTGTGCGTGCGTGTGTATACGTCTGTGTGTGTGCGCGTGTGCATGCATGCATGTGTGTGCATGTGTGCGTGCGTCTGTGTGTATGCGTGTATTTGTGTGTGTATGTTTGTGTGTGTGTGTATCTGTGTGTGCGCGCGTGCGTATGTGCATGCATGTGTGTGTGTGTGTGCATGCATGTGTCTGTGTGCGTGTCTGTGTTCGTGCGTCTGTGTGTGTGTGCGCGTCTGTGCATCTGTGTATATGTGTGTGTTTGTGTGTGTATCTTTGTGTGTGCGTGTTTCTGTGTATGTGTGTGTCTGTGAGTGTGTATTCTGTGTATGTGCATGGGTTTCTGTTTGTGTGTGTATCTGTGTATCTGTATGCGTGTGTTTGTGTGTGTGTGCATGCTTGTGTATGCGTGTATCTGTGTGTATGTGCATATGTTTCTGTGTGTGTGCATCTTTGTGTGTGTATGTGTGTGTGTGTGTCTGTGTATGTGTGAGTGTGTATTCTGTGTATGTGCATGGGTTTCTGTTTGTGTGTGTATTCTGTGTGTGTGTGTGTGTGTTCTTGTATATATGGTTTATGAGGACACAAATGTGTATAATAACATGGGTAACGTAAACATGATTTACGAAGACACTTCCTGTGATGGCTTAAAAAAACATACTAAACGGTTCAAGAAGCAGTTTCCTGTGATGGGTAGGTTCAGGGGTAGGGGTAGTGTAGGGGGAGAGAATGTACAGTTTGTACAGTATAAAAACTATTATGTCTACAGAGAGTCCCCGTAAACCACATATACAAGTGTGTGTATGTGTATTCTGTGTGTATGTGCATGTGTTTCTTTGTGTGTGTGTTTCTGTGTGTGTGTGTAACATGTAGATGATGATTCATGCTCTTCCAAGAAAAACACACAGTCTGCCAGTGTGTTGTGGATAGCAGCGCTGCACCGGGGAGCGGGTGTATTTATTCAACAATCCTGTTGACCAGAGGAGCACGTCCGTGTGTGTGTTTGTGAATGAGAGTGGAGAGAAAAAAAAACAGAGGAGAAGGTCCAGCTGTAAAAACCCACAGGGAACAGAGATGAGTCAAGTCTAGATGAAAGAGATGAGAAACAATGATTCATTTTTCTGAAATCTCACATTTGGATTTGTTCGTCTTAAGGGGCTGTATGAAGACAATGAGTCTCATTCACTGACAGTCATGTGATTCTGTGTGCAGAAAAGGTTCTCACGATTTTTGTCAGATTCAATTTGCTCTCGTTCATTTTAATATAATACAATTTTAGAATTATCATAGTTATCGCTCTGCAGGTAACTTGTTATATCTAGAACATGTTTTAGTCCAGATTAAAACATTTAAACACTGTTCAGAAAAAGAAAGTAGCACAGCCTGCTTTGTTTACATGGGGTAACCGCTGCATTTCTGCTGTTTTTCTAAAAATCGAAATAATTCGTAATAAGGAATTATTCATGATATTTTAAAGTGCCCAATGACTATAACAACACTGAGCATGTTCATTATCACAATATATTGTATTACTGTATATTTGCACGTCTAATATCACATTATATGGAGACACTGCTGCACAAACGACAGCCTCACTATTTCTCACGGATACACTCGACTTGAACTTATCAGCTCAGAGATGGGCTGCTGAGCATCGATTTCTTCCATGTCGCCTCTTCTCGTGAGGATCACTAAAGTGTGAGTGTGTTTAAAGCACCTCGGAGGACAGGTTTTTTTTGTTTTCGTTTTTTTTTTACCTCGGAAGACAGTTTTACTGCTCAGAGGTTCAGACCGTCGGTGACTTTAGTGCAGTTTAGTATCAGACGTTTCTCCTAAACTACCTTTGGATGAATTAAAATACACACAAAGGAGTCAGCAGTTGACGTTCAGAGCTATCAAATTAACGTGGATTGCAAGTTAGATCATTTGATGTTTATTTATTAAGAAAAGTTTGAGTTCGCACTGAGATCATTGATTTTTGATTGCAAATCTGAGCACAATTTGAGCCATTATTGAGAAGCTCCAGAAGAGTTTGAGTTCTGTATGAGATTTCTGAAAAATATTTCTTTTAAGCAGCATTCTCCATTGCTCTCTCACTCAAGTACATATTTAAGGCACTGTGTCATGTGCGAGATGTCCATCTAGTGCGTGTTTATATTGAAAAACAATGGAAAGTCACGTTGCATGATTTATTTAAATACTCCCCTCTTAAATGTTGTGCCTGAAAGGGAAACTCGTACAAATGCATATGCAATAATGACCATGATAACTGTGCCTTTTCATTTCTAACTTTTCACTACGTGTCTTTAGTATATCCTAACAGCTGTTAGTAAATCTGTCCCTTAATATCTCAAATACATGTGTGATTTAATTTGTGACCTTTCCAAGTGCACTTGTTATTTGTTTTTGGATTTTTCCACTCTAAAAAAACAATGTTCTTCCTCAGTATTTTTGTCTTGTTTACTTGAGAAGCAGAATGAACAAAAAGATATCAAGTCTTGCTTTCTGATAAATGTATCACAATTGAATGAGTTTTTGTTTAAAACAAGAAAATGGGGTCAGAAAAAAAAAAAACTTAATTCAAAGGAAAAACAAGATTTTTTTGCAAATATTTGTTCTTGTTTTAAGCAAAAGCTCATTTAATTTAGGGATAGTTCACCCAAAAATGAAAATTATCCCATGATTTACTCACCTTCAAGCCATCCTAGGTATAAATGACTATCTTCTTTCAGACGAACACAATCGGAGAGATTTTTAAAAACATCCTGGCTCTTCCAAGCTTTATAATGGTAGTGAATGGGGGGCGAGATTTTGAAGCCCAAAAAAGTGCATCCATCCATCATAAAGGTAATCCACACGGCTTTAATAAAGGCCTTCTGAAGTGAAGCGATGGGTTTTTTGTAAGAAGAATATTTAAAACTTTATAAACTAAAATAACTAGCTTCCGGCAGACGACCGTACGCAAGTCGACTTGCGCCAAAAGAGTAACCCTTGACCCGACGCATGATGTATGTAGGAGTATCGTAAGCTTGGATGCCTCTCGCGGTTCAAACAAAAGGGCTGGGCAACTTGTTTTAGACTTGACTGGTGTTTTGTTTTGCTCTATCCTCTTCGCTTCCGCGTTCGTCAATGCGTCATAAGTCGACTTGCGTAGGCCGTCTGCCTGAAGCTAGTTATTCACTACCATTATACAGCCTGGAAGAGCCGGGATATTTCCTCTGATTGTGTTTGTCTGAAAGAAGATAGTTATATACATGGGATATTTTATTTTTTATTTTTGGGTGAACTATCTCTTTAATATCTTAAGTCATTTTGCTTCTCAAGTAAATGTGTCTTGATTTTAGAATGTTTAGATATTTGTACTAGAAAATCAACAAAAATCATCTTTTTTTTTTGCAGTGTACCTTAGTTTTATTATGTCTGAATGTGGTTATTTTTGATGATAAAGTGCTGCAGTGATGTCTGTTCATTAAACTCTCACTCTGTAGTTTTGAGGTCATCGTCTGTAGCGTCAGTTCAAAAACGTTCCCGCAGACGGCTTTTATTGAAGTTAAGATGTCTACGACTTTCTCATGACCTCACTTCTGGACCCTTTCTGAACAAAGAACAAAGGTTTACGTCAACTTGTCCACCTTTGAGAGCATCGTGGCAGGAGCTGGAGAGAGAGAGAGTAGGTTAAAGAATTAAAGCGAGAGCGGTTCTCTCCTGTCATTCTCTCTGTCGAGATGCGAATCCGTGCTGCGCCAGCACACACACACGCACACACACACACAAGCAAGCCGCTGACTTGGGAAAATCAGCGAGAGGAGGGTGCAAAATCCCTCTTTATCGAAAATTGGCTCTCCCAGTGAACAGCCCTCTAACAGAAATCCAGTGGGGTTTCCAAGGAAACCGTTCCACGGATCTGAAACTGTGAGCAAAGCCGGAGATGAATAGCTGATTGTGTTGGACACACAACAATAGGGTGCAAGGCATAATTGTACGATAATGAACATAAATCAGGGAGAGAAGAAACAATTAAGTGGTCAGGTGATTAATGTCCAGTGAGGCGTGAACATCAGGTGTGTGATGCTATGTTGTTGTTCTAGTCAACTAAAGCCATCACTGATTCACAATATACAATAGTGGCCAAAAGTGATGTCGGAGGGGATATTTGTTTTTAATGACCCTACAAGTTTGATTAAACCATTAAACCATCCAGAAACGTCCAGTTTCGTCCTAAAAGTTGTAACTTCTTCCTGAGTCTCTCCATCAGTGTCGACTCCAGTTTGAACAATGTAAGGCTGGACACAATCCTCATTTTGGCTGCGTGAGATTCTCCAGCTTTGTTGTTGTTGAGCAACCGAAGCGCGAGCTGTTAAAGCTCCGCCCTCTTCTGAAAAGGGGGCCGGGAGCAGCAGCTCATTTGCATTCACTGATTCACAATATGCAGTTGTGGCCAAAAGTGATGTCGGAGGGGATATTTGTTTTTAATGAGCCTACAAGTTTGATTAAACCATTAAACCATCCAGAAACGTCCAGTTTCGTTCTAAAAGTTGTAACTACCTCCATCAGCGTCGACTCCTGTTTGAACAATATAAGGCTGAACACCGTTACTGACAATCCTCATTTTGGCTGGGTGAGATTCTCCAGCTTTGTTGTTGTTGAGCAACCGAAGCGCGAGCTGTTAAAGCTCCGCCCACTTCTGGAAAGGGGGCCGGGAACCATTAAACCATCCAGAAACGTCCAGTTTCGTCCTAAAAGTTGTAACTTCTTCCTGAGTCTCTCCATCAGTGTCGACTCCGGTTTGAACAATGTAAGGCTGAACACCGTTACTGACAATCCTCATTTTGGCTGCGTGAGATTCTCCAGCTTTGTTGTTGTTGAGCAACCGAAGCGCAAGCTGTTAAAGCTCCGCCCTCTTCTGGAAAGGGGGCCGGGAGCAGCAGCTCATTTGCATTTAAAGGGACACACAAAAACGTTTTTTTTTGCTACCTCGCTACTGAGAAATGTTATGTCGTTTTGCAGAGTTGAAACTATTTTTTTGATAAAGTCACGGGGCAGCGCTGACAACAAGTGTATGTTTCAGAGTGTGTGTCTGTACTGTATATGTGTGCGTTTGTATAGACATCGAGAGCGGGAGAAACAGAGTGTGCTTTCCATAAATAATTAAACGTCACCTCGTGGGGAAAACATGGAAGTAGTTTGACATTTTTATCCTATTGTTTGTTTGACCAGTGTCTTTAGTTCTTTAAGTAATTGTGATTTTTTTTATTTTTTTTATTTTTTTTTTATCATCTTACAATTCTGACTTTTTTTCCTCACTATTCGGACTTTTTTTCTCGCAATTCTGACATTATAACTCGCAGTTCTGATTTTATTTCTCGCAATTGCGAGTTTACAGGCTGTAAGGACCTTCGAAATAACTTAAATCAATTGGCGAAGTGATACGTAACTGTAATCTGGTCAAAACCTGCCTGGAACTACTTTAGCTGTGCATTTACTGGAAAATAATGGCACAATGTTCATCAACCAATCAAAATAAAGCATTCAATAGCCCCGTAGTATGAAACAAACATAAATTATAGTGCCATTCATTATAAACAACATTTATTATAAACAGTAAGCCTAATCAAATTGATTTAAAGTGAAACTGAAACTACCGGCTTGTGGGAAATGCGCTATTCAGATAAGCTCATGTGGTCTCTCATTCAGCACAAATACAAATGTGTTTCCTTTGCGCATGTTAATTGCATTAATTAAGTCACTTTGTCATATAAGTCGCAGCACATTTCAGATGATAAAAAGTGTCTTATATTCCGAATTATACAGTATTTTTGGGTGTACACTAGCATATAGCTAAAATCGCTTTTAATTTCATGTGGACTTTTAAGAGTGTATTGATTCACTATGTTTAAAAGTTTCCTGAAAAAGGAGTTTCCTCCACAATTCTTTAAAACCAGAACTGACCTGAAATGAAGCTCCGTGGCTTCAAACAGGGCACACGCCGGGTCCGATAGCATATCTCTGAACATAAGAAGCCCTCTCTCCTGATGGAGGGTAATTGCCTTACTGTGTAACATGTCCCGGAGCCTTTAAACTCGGGCAAACTGCTGGAAGTTTTTATGGCTGGAGGTAATTGGTTCCAGGCGGCGCTGGGAAACCAAGAGTTGAAGGCCCTGGGCTGGACGAGCCCCTGCAGGTTCGTCTTTTGTCCGCGTGCCCTGAAATCAAGCGTTTTACCTTCTGTTCTATCAGGGCATCCGTCCCAGCACCTCATCGAGAAACAAGCATCCCCGTTACTCCCTAAATAGAGCAGATATCTGCGCTGAACATGTGGTTGTGTTTTAATCATTGTTTATAGTTTGATTGATGTAGCGTCAAGGCCAAAGTTGGACCTGCTGTCTTTTGTTGTTTGTCAAGTGGTTGTGTAATATAAGTTCTGTTCCAGAATCTAGTGAGTTGCCTTGCTGTCTGCTGTCTACATAGGCTGCATCCTGACTAAAATGGACAGAGTTTATAGTTATTATGTTGCTTGGCTAATGGCACGATAATATAATTATCTTGAAACTGTACAGAACATGCAAATGTTGGATAGAATAGTCCATTTTTAATTAGAGTGAATTGTTTTATCTATACTTTCTGATATATATTTTCACCATTGATAATAATCAGAAATGTTTCTTGAGCAGCAGCTCAGCATATTAGAATGATTTCTGAAGGATCATGTGACACTGAAGACTGGAGTAATGATGCTGAAAATTCAGCTTTGATCACAGGATATAAATTATATTTCACAATATATTCACAGAGAATATAGTTCATTTAAATTGTAATAATATTTCACAATTTTGCTGTTTTTACTTTAGTTTTGATCAAATAAATGCAGCCTTGGTGAGCAGAAGAGACTTCTTTAAAAACATAAAAGAAATCTTTCCAACCCTAAACTTTTGAACAGTGGTTTACTTCTACTTCAGGTAAAGTCAAGTGCATTGCATTGCTGGATAAAGCATTGCACACAGTATTCTGTGTTTGTATATTGCAGGTCATCCAGTCATTGCATGCACCGATTACATATTATATGCTGTTGAAATAGTAATAGTAGCATGTTAGGATGCTATTCTAAACACTTTTGTTGCAATACATTTTTGAACAGGTGAGCAGCTCACTATGGTTTTGGAAGTGAGCTGGGCAGATTGAGAAAGGATGTTTGTGTGTGTGTGTTTTACTTTGTAATCTTTCATCAGAATGTAATTCATAAAACAGAAAGAAACAAAGTTCTGTCGTGAAACTCTAGATGGCGCAGGCTAATAGGTCCTTAACTCAACCTGCTTGCAAGGGCTTTAGCCCGCCTAAATTTCCACCCAGCCCCCTAAAAATTTGCGATTAACTTCGTAATATGTACACTAATTTGTGATTACCTTAGATCCATTTAAAACTCCATAAGAAACCATAGAAGCAGAGGACAATTTGTGTGCATTTATTGATAGATTGTTATGATATCTGCATCTGTGTAGTTCTTTGTCATAAGTGTAGTTTACATAATATGATGCAGGAGCAATTTAAGATGGTTTCTCAGCCACAGTAAAAGCTGGGCTTATTTATTTTTTTATTAATTTACTTTCATCTAACTGGCATGAGACTTTGTGACTTTTCCCACTCTTGCTATACTTCATGCTTCAGTGCTATAAATTAGCTAAAATTTGTTATGATATTCCTTTTATATTAAATTCAAAAGCAAAGCACATGAAAAGAACTTTAAAAGGGAGTGGAAATGGCAAATGAGTGGTCCTCTGCAGCCATCTAATGGTTATAGTGGTCATTTCATGTCATTTTCATGTTAAAAGTGTTTGTTTTCCACAAAAATATTTAAAAAATATTTTACCCACATATTGCTAATATAGACAATATAAAGTTTGTCTGTATTCTTAATGAATATTAGCTGGTTATTTAAAAGGGTTAGTTCACCCAAAAATGAAAATTATATAATTAATTACCCACCCTCGTGTCGTTCCATACCTGTAAGACCTTCGTTCATCTTCAGAACACAAATTAAGATATTTTTGATGAAATCCGATGGCTCAGTGAGGCCTCCATTGACAGCAAAATAATTAACACTTTTTTTAGATACCCAGAAAGCTACTAAAGATGTGACTCATGTGACTACAGTGGTTCAACCTTAATATTATAAAGTGACGAGAATACTTTTAGTGCGGCGAAAAAAAAAGAAAAGAAAAATGTTTCGAAATTGCAATGGTTCACCACTTGGGGGCTTTGGCACTCCATTTTATCCATTTTTATCAAAAATATCTTAATTTGTGTTCTGAATATGAACGAAGGTCTTACGGGTGAATAATTAATGACAAAATTTTCATTTTTGGGTGAACTAACCCTTTAATTTAATATTCAGGGATTGACTTGATAGGTGATGTAGAACCCACTGTATTGTAAATACTTACCCTATAGTATACAAACAATAAATTAAATCATTTTTTTTTTAAAACTGTGCCCACCTAATTTTGTAATCCTAGAATCGCCCCTGTGTACAGGAGAGCAGATGAACCCAGTATATAAACGCAACGTGCAGTTTCTCGTTAAGCGTTTTTCCACAGAAAACTATTATAAATAAAACGCTTAACCATTTTCTGCGTTGCGCTCATATTCTGGGCTCATCTGCTCGCCCGTGTATAGTATGCATCATTAATAAGGCGTATACTGAGTTTGATCTTAATATCACTGTTTTAGTACATTAAGGCACTTTAAGTGTTTTTCACGTTAAGCGTTTTAGAACGTCCTGCTGTTTTTAGTGATTGAAATACTGCAGCAGGTGCTGGATATGGATCACAAGTGCCATATTTTTCACATATTTTTGTTTTTCTTCTTTTGAGAGGTGATCTAAATATTCGTGGCTTCAAACAGGCCTTTGCCGGAGGTCTATGGATGTTTTGCCCTCCAGGTCTCCACACCAGTCATGTGACTGAAAACTATGAATTGATGCTTTGAAAGGTTTGGAATGCAGTTTTGACAGTTTGCTTTTCCCCCATTCAGTAGATTGAGCTGTACTTGCGTGATCTTGTCACCAAGATGACCATTGAGAGGATTGTGTTGCTTTTAGACTACTTTGATTCTGCTGAAGAAAGTTGTTTGTGGCTAATGGGCTTCCCATTGAGCGTGTAATTCTGGGAGACAGCCTTTGTCTCTCGAGTCCCAGCTGAACACGCGCCTGCCGCAAGGAGATTTCAACAAGGCCTCAGCATATTTTTTACGGATTTTGCGAGAGATCAGCGTCTCTGCTAAGATTTTGACTTGAGAGGCTTCACAGGTTTTGTTCTCGGCAGACAACACATTACATGGCAGAGCGCTTTCTGCACCGCATGCTCTTCTCAGTGGCTCTGAAATGGGATGCAGTGATATCACACTTTGCCATATATTTTGAGGATAAGAGCTGTGTTTACTTATCTAATCGCTGTTTATTATAAAATAAAGCAGAAAGACATAGGAGGCCATGTGTATCAGTAATTATATCATAATTAAAGAAATAATGCAATCAATCTGATTTTTTTTTGGTGGTAATTTTATTATGCGCTTTTGTCATTTTTATTCGTTTTTGCTCTTTATATATTATTTATGTTTTATATATTTATTTAAATTATTTCTATTTTTATATATTTACAACTTGTCAAATGCCTTATGGGAGGAACAAATCGACATTTACATGATTACATGCAGCAGATTTCAATTTTAAACATTCAAACATGATGTTTCCCATCACGATCAGCCACAAGCCTGGCATGAAGTGTTGTGGGGAACCATTTTTGATGCTTCAAGCATGGCTCATCCAGTCAGATTTTAGCATTGCATCTTCTCTGTTTTCCTTCACAGGCGGCGTCTTCAGCCCTCAGCAGCTTGGGTCACGTCTACACGGCCATCGGTGACTATCCCAACGCCCTGGCCAGCCACAAGCAGTGCGTCCTGTTGGCCAAACAGTCCAAGGATCAGCTGTCCGAGGCCCGTGAGCTAGGCAACATGGGAGCCGTCTACATCGCCATGGGCGACTTCGACAACGCCGTGCAGTGCCACGAACAGCACCTGAGCATCGCCAAGAGCCTCGGCAACAAGCGCGAGGAGGCGCGTGCCTACAGCAACCTGGGTAGCGCTTACCACTATCGGCGTAACTTCGACAAGGCCATGTCCTACCACACACATGTGCTGGAGCTCGCACAGGAGCTGGAGGAGAAGAGCATCGAGATGAGGGCGTACGCAGGGCTGGGACACGCCGCCCGATGCATGCAGGACCTGGAGAGGGCGAAGCAGTACCATGAGCAGCAGCTCAGCATCGCAGAAGGCCTGAAGGACCGCGCCGCCGAGGGCAGGGCTTCATCCAATCTGGGTGAGCGGAGAAAAAAAAATCAGTTTTGTTTGAGTTTAGTTTTATGTGCTTCTGTCATTTTATTAGTTTTAAATATTTCTAAATAGCTTTTTATTTCAGTAATTTGTGCTTTTTCATTTTTATTAGCTTTTTTATATTCCTATTTCTAGCTTTATTTTTACTCATTTATTTCAGTTATTTGCCAAGTTTTCGTTGGCAAGATTGAGCAAAAACAGTCAAAATTGACAACGTTGTGTTTAAAAATTGAACTGTTGTATAAAATGAATATCACATTTCGCAATTTTGTGGATATATTCGAGAAAATACCACTCTTGCTCATTTGATATTGCTTAACTATATTGTTAAAAATGCCTGTTACATTCACCCCCCTAAACCTCACTCCCATCCGGGTCACGGCACCAATGTAAACCTTCCTGTTCAAACCACCCGCTCTAAGCGAGACTCGAACCTTGGTCCGCCGGCATGGGAGTCGGGTGCTCTAACAAGGAGGCTAATCTCGCAATCTCTAGCATCATCGTCAGTCACGGCTCAAAAACTACATTGTTGCCGTGAAAACTTTCATTTGTGTTCCGGTGTTTTCGGTAAAAAGTTTTTTTGGTGCATCACTACTTTTGGAAAAAACTAAACCAGCTGAGAGACCAGCTTAAACCAGCTAAGACTGTCAGCAAACCAGCTTAGACTGGTTTAATATGTCCATTTTCAAAATGATTCCATAGGCATTGAACAAAATAAGTTTTTTTTTTTTGCTGGATAAATGACAAATTTTAATTTTTAGGTAAAATATTCCTTTGATTAAGCATTAAGCTGACAGAAATGAAAATTGAAAGCCAACTCAAGAAAATAAATTAAGGCCAATACATAATGTTATTAGCTTGAAATATACAGTCATGATTGCTTTTGCGCATTACATTTGTCTAGTTATTAAAAACAACAGTGTGGATGAATATTTTTCGTTCTATTTCCAGTTTAGTGCCTCGATGACTCTAGAACGATGTCATCTAGAACGAGTCCCTTTCTCCTGCAGCAGGGGTCTGCGGCGGCACTAAACCATCGGTGTACACTGGATAAATTGAAGCCGTCTAAACCAAGTGTTTCAAAGCACGTCTAATCTCTCACTCTGACTTTTATTGCTCCAATCTCACATTCCCTCCCTCCATCAATCTGATCCGAAACGCTCCATGCTCTCAGATAAATAAATAGATGAACTCCCAAAAGAAAAATGTTGCCACAGGACTGTTAATATCAGGATTACAGTAGAGCGCACTTGATAGTGAACATTTCAGGAGTGAAATCAGGTGTTTTGTACTAGATTTGTATATGTTTTGAAGAAAATGTGAGGGCAGAACTCCCCAGAATCATGCATGGTTTATTTAGCACATTTTGTCATCAGTCAGCACTCAGCAATGTTATTAGTGGCCACGAACTTGTTCTTATTATTCTTCTTCCTCCTCCTCCTTCCGCACGAGTCTATTATGGCAGCCCATAGAACCGCTTGCAGGAAAATGATGAAATTTGGCACACAGATAGAGGACAGTCTGAACATTCAACACTGCAAATTTGGAGTCTCTAATTCATTCCCTCTAGTGCCACCAAATGTCCAAAGTTGCACTTACGTCTATGCTAATAACTTTAAAATAAAATCTTATGGGCTAGAAACGAAATTCTGAATTTTCCAAAAAAAAAACGTTTTCTAATTTAACCTAGAAGGTTCATCCGATTTTCACCAAAATTGGCTCAGATCATCTTCAGACCGTGCTGGTAAAAAACTTATTAAAAGCTTTTTGATAGACTCAACTGTTATCAAATAACTCGCCAACAGATTCAACGAAGAGCATTTCAAAATGGATGCGAGGCTATATCTCCGCAACTCTTTCGCGTATTGAGACAAATCTTGGTACATGTCAACACAAGCATGACCTGAGCCTACTTGCGGAGTTTCAGCACAGCGCCACATACTGGTCAGAAAAAATGACTATTAATATGCACTAGACAGTGAACATTTTAGGTGTTTTGTACTGGATTTGTATATGTTTTGAAGACAACGTGAGTGCAAAACTCTCCACCATGATGTGTGGTTTATTTAGCCCATTTTATCATCAGCCAGCAATGTTATTAGAAGCCACGAGCCAGAAGAAAAAATACTATTCTCTTTTGATTCAGTGCAGCATACGGAGTCGAATGATACCCAGTTTTCCCGTATCTACCATTTTGGGTGTCGGCCATCTTGAATTTTGTCGTAAAATGCTGTATTTTATGAACGCATTAGCATATCATTACGAAAATTGGTGTGTGTCCTTTGAACCATGCCCTGAAGGTACTCAAAAAGTTTTGAGGTGTGTGCGCTGATAGCCTCATGGGCACCGCCGACATACAGCGCTATTGCGCTTTGGGCGACCTGAGTTCGAGTCCCAGCTCGCGGACCTTTCCCAATCCCGTCCCCCTCTCACTCTCCCACTTCGCTTCCTGTCTGCTCACTGTCTGCAAAAATGCCAAAAATTAACCTGTAAAAACAGTTTTGAGATGGCGCCACCTTGTGGTCAAAAATGATAATGAAATTTTAAAAAATGCTAAACTTCGGCATATTAACACTAAACTTTGTACAGTATGTGTCATCGTCACGTCACGCTGGCCACACCACATTAATTTGGTAACAGTGCCACCTAATGAGCAAAAGTCATAAGCAATAAAATCATATTACTAGTGATTATA
This sequence comes from Elopichthys bambusa, assembly GCA_037101425.1. NCBI lineage: Eukaryota > Metazoa > Chordata > Actinopteri > Cypriniformes > Xenocyprididae > Elopichthys > Elopichthys bambusa. The sequence goes on from CM074433.1 coordinate 45,220,429, forward strand.
TTAAAATTGTTCAGCTGTTCTGCCTAAAATAATCTAATAATGTCTTTAATTACTTATTGCTGCAGTTGCTTTTCTGTAGTTTTTTTTTAAAGATTTAGTAGATTTAGTTTTAGTTAACAACAACACTGTCTGTCAGGCAAAAATTGTTAGTCAAATAACTTTTGAAAGTTATAATACAGGTCTTTTCAATAGGCTCCGTGATTTGTGACGTCGTTCACGTCACGTCGTTCACCTGTCAAAGTTTAATAATTGCGGTTAGGTGTTCAGATCTGTAACCATAAGGATGAGCTGTAGTGTTAGTTAAACACTCACTATTATTGCAGTTTGTTCTATTTTTGCAATCTTGAAGTTTTGATAAATTTGCATAGTAGCACAGGGAAGTCCATAGGGTGATATTTATGGCCTGTGAAGCTCTCGTGGAGATAAATGAAATCAATTTCTTTCCACTTTTGCGTACGACTGTGATAAATTTTTATTGGAAGAGTGTACGATCAGGTGAGCTCATTTAAAATGGGGATATAAATATTACTAGATTACTCCCAGCGTCTCTGAGGTTGTTACTCTGCGAACAGGTTTATTGTTCAGACCTAATGATGTAGGAGAGGTTGCACAGATGAGATGCGCTCGCGGTGAGTAATGCATCCTCTGCAGACTAATGCTAAGCTTTTGAAAACGCAGAGCCGACAGAGCGGCTGCCGCCAACATCCCAGCACTCTTTCAATCACTGGCCGGCCTCGCGGTGCAGGACAGGGAGCGGCTTGATTTGATCGATCAGAGTTATTAATAGCTGGAAGGGCTGAAAGGAAAGTAGCGCTTATAAAATTAACAATCTCATGTGGTGAGATACCTGGAAGTGCACAAATTGATCTCGCTGTCAAAGGTGGAATCTGAGAAAGGCAACAGATTTTTAAAGGTAAAGTAGACGTGTTTGATTAAAGGTTTAATATGTTTACTTATAGGTTGATTGGGCTCAACAAACATGTTTTATTAGCTACTGATGTCGATATCTATAACATGTACCTAAAAGTCACGTAGTAGAAACCGCAAAAAAAAAATCCCATTAATTTTCTTCATAGAGGAATTGATTTTTAATGGTAACAGATAATCCTTTCAATCATTCTAAAACATAATTTACTTACTAATTTATTTGGATTGTTAGCACTCCCATGAAGCATTTTGAATCTCTAAAACAACCTTTGTAATATTTTGGTATTTAAATTGAAATATATAAAATGTGTAATTTAATATTTAATAGTATAGTATAAGTATAATAGTAGTATACTTTAATATTTTGCAACAAATGTAATATTGAACAATAAAAATAATTAAAAAATATTGTTTTACACAAATAGTCTGTGACTTTAAGTCAATAATTTTACATTATACTGTTTTATTTAATTATGGTCATTCACAATGCATCATGGTAATAATTTCCTCATAACAGAATTTGTGCACAATCATGTGTTTTATGACTTGCATTTTTCTTTTTGTGACTAATAGAAGTTTGTATACTCATTTTTACAAATTTTCTGAATTTGTGGAGAAAATGGACTGGAGAAAAAAGGAATCAAGGCTACTGAAAAAGTGAGCAGTCATGCATTAAAAAAATAATTTTGTGATTCGTGCATACTTTTTGTAATATGCACAAACTATTTTTACCATGCATATTCATACACTCTAAAAAATACTGGGTTAAAAGCAACCCAAGTTGGGTTGAAAATGGACAAACCCAGTGATTGGGTTGTTTTATTCCAGCGATTGGGTTGTTTTGACCCAGTGATTGGGGGACATTTTGACCCAGCGATTGGGATTGTTTTATCCCAGCGATTGGGGATGTTTTGACCCAGCGATTGGGATTGTTTTATCCCAGCGATTGGGGATGTTTTGACCCAGCGATTAGGATTGTTTTATCCCAGAGATTGGGGGTGTTTTGACCCAGCGATTAGGATTGTTTTATCCCAGCGATTGGGGATGTTTTGACCCAGCGATTGGGATTGTTTTATCCCAGCGATTGGGGATGTTTTGACCCAGCGATTGGGATTGTTTTATCCCAGCGATTGGGGATGTTTTGACCCAGCGATTAGGATTGTTTTATCCCAGAGATTGGGGGTGTTTTGACCCAGCGATTGGGGATGTTTTGACCCAGCGCTTGGGGATGTTTTGACCCAGCGCTTGGGGTTGTTTTGACCCAGCGATTGGGGGACGTTTTGACCCAGCGATTGGGATTGTTTTATCCCAGTGATTGGGGATGTTTTGACCCAGCGCTTGGGGATGTTTTGACCCAGCGCTTGGGGGACGTTTTGACCCAGTGATTGGGGATGTTTTGACCCAGCGATTGGGATTGTTTTATCCCAGCGATTGGGGATGTTTTGACCCAGCGATTAGGATTGTTTTATCCCAGAGATTGGGGATGTTTTGACCCAGCGATTGGGGATGTTTTGACCCAGCGATTAGGATTGTTTTATCCCAGAGATTGGGGGTGTTTTGACCCAGCGATTGGGGATGTTTTGACCCAGCGCTTGGGGATGTTTTGACCCAGCGCTTGGGGTTGTTTTGACCCAGCGATTGGGGGACGTTTTGACCCAGCGATTGGGATTGTTTTATCCCAGTGATTGGGGATGTTTTGACCCAGCGCTTGGGGTTGTTTTGACCCAGCGATTGGGGGACGTTTTGACCCAGTGATTGGGGATGTTTTGACCCAGCGATTGGGATTGTTTTATCCCAGCGATTGGGGATGTTTTGACCCAGCGATTGGGGATGTTTTGACCCAGCGATTAGGATTGTTTTATCCCAGAGATTGGGGGTGTTTTGACCCAGCGATTGGGGATGTTTTGACCCAGCGCTTGGGGATGTTTTGACCCAGCGCTTGGGGTTGTTTTGACCCAGCGATTGGGGGACGTTTTGACCCAGCGATTGGGATTGTTTTATCCCAGTGATTGGGGATGTTTTGACCCAGCGCTTGGGGTTGTTTTGACCCAGCGATTGGGGGACGTTTTGACCCAGTGATTGGGGATGTTTTGACCCAGCGATTGGGATTGTTTTATCCCAGCGATTGGGGATGTTTTGACCCAGCGATTAGGATTGTTTTATCCCAGAGATTGGGGATGTTTTGACCCAGCGATTGAGGATGTTTTGACCCAGCGATTAGGATTGTTTTATCCCAGAGATTGGGGTTGTTTTGACCCAGCGATTGGGGATGTTTTGACCCAGCGATTGGGATTGTTTTATCCCAGCGATTGGGGATGTTTTGACCCAGCGCTTGGGGATGTTTTGACCCAGCGCTTGGGGTTGTTTTGACCCAGCGCTTGGGGATGTTTTGACCAAGTGATTGGGGATGTTTTATCCCAGCGATTGGGGATGTTTTGACCCAGCGATTGGGGTTGTTTTAACCCAGCCTGTAAGCCAGCCATACAGTAATTTTTAAACAATAGTTGAGTTAAATAAAACTTCCCAGCAGGTTGCGTCAACCATTTAACCCAACCACTGGGTCAAAACAACCCAACTTGGGTTGTTTTTAACCCAGCATTTTTTAAAGTGTAACGTTGCTAGCTTGACCATGGTGACAATACCTATACCTATGCCAATATAAAGATTATTATCATTGCATTTTCTATTATTATTTTAGCATTAATTACCACAGTACTATTACTTATAGATAATGATCTGTAATTGCATCATTAGGTCTAGTATGGATTGAAACACAAAGGTCTGTCCCTCTAGCACAGCCAAAACACATTTCCTTCCTCTCTAAGCCCAGAAAACACCTCCTTTCCCACTCAGGTGGGATGCGTGGAATATCGCTGTAATGCTCTCAACTCATATTTTATTAAAACAGGTTTTGAGTTTGGTTGTTGTTGCGATATTTAAGCCCTGAGCAATGTGAATTTGATCCCTGTTGTGATAGTGCTGAGTGGACGGTAACAGGAGGCTTTTTTTCTCCTCTGCGTGAGCCGCAGGCCATAAACACACTTCACACCGCGGTTAGAAGCGTGAGAAGACGAGTGTTCAGATGTGGACAGTGTTGCGTAGGTTTGCGTGTGTGAAAGGTTAGTGGTGTGTGTGTTTCTGTTGGGTTAGCGGCGTCAGGGTTGTGTGTTTTTAGGGTTTCAGTATTGTTAGTGAAATGTTTGTATGTTTTAGTATGGTTAGCAGTGGGGATGAATGATTTGGGGGGAAAACTGAATCAATTTTTCTAATAAAAATTGCAATAGTGATTTAAAATGCAGTTAAACAAAAAAAACAAACAACAAAAACACCAGGTTTGCTGTGCTTGTTTGTAATTTGGCCAAATATTTTTTTATTATATGTCTATATGACTATAAAATAATTATAATAATAATTATTATTTGTATAATAATTGTATTATTATACAAATAATTAAAAATATTAAACAAAATAAGAAATATTACTTATTATTTCACTGTAAAATTGAGAAAAATAATATTAGGAAAATTATGTAATAATTTTATTTTACAGAACAATTGTACAATGACATAAGTAATACTTCTGTCAATATTTCAGTATTGTTAGCTGTGTGTTTAAGTAAGGTTAGCGGTGTGTGTGTGCGTTTTTGTGTGTGTGCTTGTGTGTGTGCTTGTATGTTTGTGCTTGTGTGTGTGCGCGCACTGGTGTGTATGCGTGTGTGTGCTTGCTTGTGTGTGTGATTGTCTGTGTGATTGTCTGTGTGCTTGTGTGCGCGCACGCTTGTGTGTGTGCACGCACTGGTGTGTATGCGTGTGTGTGCGCTTGTGTGTGTGCGTGCTTGTGTGTGTTCTTGTCTGTGTGTGCGCGCTTGTGTGTGTGTGTGTGTGTGCGTGTGCTTGTGCTTGTCTGTGTGTGCGTGCTTGTGTGTGCTTGTGTGTGCTTGTGTGTGTGTGAGCGCTAGGAAAATTGTCATAATTTTATTTTACAGAACAATTGTAAAATGACATAAGTAATACTTCTGTACTTCATGTGTGCTTGTGTGTGCGCACACAGGTGTGTGTGTGTGTGCGTGGTTGTGTGTGCTTGTGCTTGTGCTTGTCTGTGTGTGCGCGCTTGTGTGTGCTTGTGTGTGTGTGCGCGCTAGGAAAATTGTCATAATTTTATTTTACAGAACAATTGTAAAATGACATAAGTAATACTTCTGTACTTCGTGTGTGCTTGTGTGTGCGCACACTGGTGTGTGTGTCTGTGTGTGCTTGTGTGTGCTTGTGTGTGCTTGTGTGTGCGTGTGCTTGTCTGTGTGTGCTTGTGTGTGCGCGCTTGTGTGTGCGCACACTGGTGTGTGTGTGTGTGTGCTTGTCTGTGTGTGCTTGTCTGTGTGTGCTTGTGTGTGCGCACACTGGTGTGTGTGTGTGTGTGCTTGTGTGTGCGCACACTGGTGTGTGTGTGCGCGCTTGTGTGTGCTTGTGTGTGTGTGTGCTTGTGTGTTTGTGTGCTTGCGCGCTAGGAAAATTGTCATAATTTTATTTTACAGAACAATTGTAAAATGACATAAGTAATACTTCTGTACTTCGTGTGTGCGCACACTGGTGTGTGTGTGTGCTTGTCTGTGTGTGCTTGTGTGTGTGTGCTTGTGTGTGTGTGTGCGCGTGCGTGCTTGTGTGTGCGTGCGCTTGTGTGTGCGCAGACTGGTGTGTGTGTGCGCTTGTGTGTGCGCAGACTGGTGTGTGTGCGCGTGTGTGTGTGCGCAGACTGGTGTGTGTGTGCGCTTGTGTGTGCGCAGACTGGTGTGTGTGCGCGTGTGTGTGTGCGCAGACTGGTGTGTGTGCACTGGTGTGTGTGTGCGCGTGCTTGTCTGTGTGTGCGCGCTTGGGTGTGTGTGTGCGTGCGTGCGCAGACTGGTGTGTATGCACGTGTGTATGTGCGCGTGTGTGTGTGTGTGCTTGTGTGTGTGTGTGTGCTTGTCTGTGTGTGCTTGTGTGTGCGCGCTTGTGTGTGTGTGTGCTTGTGTGTGTGTGCTTGTGTGTGTGTGCGCTTGTTTGTGTGTGTGTGTGCTTGTGTGTGTGTGCGCTTGTGTGTGCGCGCTTGTGTGTGTGTGTGTGTGCTTATATGTGTGTGTCTGTGCGCTTGTGTATGTGTGTGTGTGAGTGAGTGTGTGCTCGCATGTGTGTGTGCGCTCATGTGTGTCTGTGTGTGTAAGCGCGAGTGTGAGTGTGTTTGTGTGTGTGTGTGAGTGGGATTTTCTCTCATGAACATTACACATTGTTGATATTCATTTTCTATGCTCCATAGCTGTAGGCAGAATATTAGCCGGTTTGTCTTTTTCCTTAGATTAATATTCCGAGTCATTTAAAGAGCCGCTTCAGAACTGATGCTCCTCTAATGTACTGAACAGCTTCTCATGAAGTAAATCATTATCTGCTGTTGAAAACCCACACTGGTGGAAGACTGTGTTATCTTTAGAAACATATCCCCAAAAATATATAATATTACATTAAATGTTAAACGAAACAAGCGCTGTCTCATTATGGATTGGTCATCTGTTGCTAAACAACTCGCAATAATATTCCAGAATTGTGTTGAATTAGCAGCACTGAAGGGTTTCCTAACGCGGGGTGCTCACCTCATTTCGAAATTACAAGTGTGAAACATTACTTAAAGAACCGTTAAAAGCGTCATTAACACAAGGTTAAAATGCATTAACCCAGGGTGAAGTGTAGTGTGAAAAGCCTGTTTGATGTGTTGCTTTGACAGTTGTTACCAGCGGTCACGTTTGAGGCCCTGTTTCCACAGACAGTTATTTTGTGCCGTCTCCAGTACGCTGCGGCAGTGCAAATATGCGACAGCACGCCAAAACCACCAGGGATCTAGAGGAAACACTGGAATATTCCAAAATAGAGCTTTAAAAAATTCCAAAGAATTCCAGACTCCCGTTACTCTTAGACATTAAGTAGGGTGTTTATGAACAATCTGTGGCCGGTAAGAAACACTAACCACGCTCTACTTTGCCGAAAGTGGAAGCAGAGAATAAACACGAGCTTTTCCGCAAGAGACTTAATGTAAAATTAATGCATCTGGGGAACTGTTGCCAGCCGCAGTTTTCAACTGTTTTACTGTTCGACTGAAGCCAACAACAAAGCTGACCCTAGAATCTCGCCGCGTTCAAAGTCTGCCATTTGTTTGTCCCCATCTTCCCTTGAGCTTTTCGAGACTGGCTCTGAGCTGTAATTCATATCGGGCCTAGTTAGCGTTCAGTGTTTGAATGGGAGGAGATGAGACTGGAATGGTTTTTTGAGAGACAGACAGGAATCATAACAAAGGAAAATAGCTGTGGAACTGACATGACTGCTGAAATACAGCTGCACTTAACGTATTATTAATATTTTTTTACTTTCCGTCAGCCACTTCTTATTGCAGTCACTTTGCGTACAATTTTGGTTTCCGTTAAATTAGTAGTGTGTGTTTGAGGTGAGGGGTCGTTTTTCTGCTTTGAGCCAGCTGCAAAATGAATCACAACACAATAAACTTTGATTTGAAGCAAAACAATGTTTGAAACACAAGACACAAGACTATTAAGCAAAACGAATCTCTTTTCCCTTGAAGCATTGCCGATAACATAATCGAATCGGAAACAATAGGACAATATGAAGCTGGTTAATTGATTTCTGTCACTACAACTCTTGAGTGTTTAGCATATAGTAATGGATATGACAGTGTTGATACTGCTGCTGCTGTTACACCCGTTTCACACTGCAAGCATGAGTGGCACTACATCAGAGACGCGCGAGTATTCACACTGGAAGCGTTCGTACAGCGCCACAGCAGCGGCTCCAAGCTTCATATAAAGTGAGCATCATTTCTTTACAAAGACAGCTATACATTTATAAGTTGGTCATTTATAATCTTGATAGTCTTGAAAGTTTGTTAACATGGGGAGGTGTACAACACTCGCATAAATAAATAAAAGCCTCGAGTTATCCACTGCTGCGCATGAATGAGGTAAACTTAGTGTTTTACATCATCTGCACATATTTACAAGACAGCAAACTCAGCGAAAAAAGTCAGCAAAATATATGTCTATGTAATAACTAAAAGAATGTTTATATCATATTTTCTGGTTAGTTTACTTTAGTTTTTTATAATACACCATACTTTAACCCAAACTGAATAATTAAAAACCATATTTAAATATTTTTAATTCTTAATTTTCTTTTCTGTCATACTCAAATTCTTGTTAAAACACATCAGACATGCTTATTCTGAGCATTTTGAACAGTTTTTGAGTGAAATTATATTTATTTTGTCCATCAAAAGTGTGCTTTCACTTTAATTGAGCGTCAGCAAAAATAGACTCGGCGCCGAGACCCCCGCTTCACTGCTGCTCACGCAACGCTCCTGCTTGACGCTCGTGCGCTGCTCCTGCTGGCGGTGTGAATGCATCCATTGGTTAACATGCATGCCGAAAAATATGCGCTGCTCACGCGCCGCTGACGCTTGCAGTGGAAAAATGGCGTTATTGTTGCTGCTGCTGCTGCTGCTGCTGCTGCTATTGCTGCTGCTGCTGTTATTGCTGCTCCTATTGTTGCTGCTGCTGTTATTGCTGCTGCTGCTACTATTGCTGCTGCTGTTATTGCTGCTCCTATTGTTGCTGCTGCTATTGTTGCTGCTGTTATTGCTGCTGCTGCTGCTATTGTTGCTGCTGTTATTGCTGCTGCTGCTACTATTGCTGCTGCTCCTATTGTTGCTGCTGCTGTTATTGCTGCTGCTGCTACTATTGCTGCTGCTGTTATTGCTGCTCCTATTGTTGCTGCTGCTGTTATTGCTGCTCCTATTGTTGCTGCTGCTGTTATTGCTGCTGCTGCTACTATTGCTGCTGCTGTTATTGCTGCTCCTATTGTTGCTGCTGCTGTTATTGCTGCTGCTGCTGCTGCTGCTGCTATTGTTGCTGCTGCTGCTACTATTGCTGCTGCTGCTATTGTTGCTGCTGCTGTTATTGCTGCTCCTATTGTTGCTGCTGCTGTTATTGCTGCTGCTGTTGTTGCTGCTGCTATTGTTGCTGCTGCTATTGTTGCTGCTGCTGTTATTGCTGCTCCTATTGTTGCTGCTGCTGTTATTGCTGCTGCTGTTGTTGCTGCTGCTATTGTTGCTGCTGCTATTGTTGCTGCTGCTGTTATTGCTGCTGCTATTGCTGCTGCTGCTGTTGTTGCTGCTGCTGCTATTGCTGCTGCTGCTGCTATTGCTTCTGCTACTGCTATTGCTGCTGCAGAGCAAGTACGGGACTTGTTACTGCCAATACAAACACAACATGCTGCTGTGAGCAAGTAAGACTTGCTTCTGCTGTACAATATAGCCTAAATGAATTACCCGTAGCAGATCTATCCAGGTGTAGCCTGGGAAGGTGGAGGGTATCTGAAAGCGTGGTGCAACTTCTACAGCAAATGCTAACCAAGTATTTGAAGGTTGAACAAGTCTCATTGACTACTGATACAGCAGGAACCAATCAGCTGTGCCCTATAGAGAATGATGTGATTGCAAACAGATTGAGTTAAGGATCTATCAGCCCGCACCATCTAGAGTTTCATGACAGAACTTTGTTTTTCAGTTGTAAAAAATGTTCAGTTTATTGTGAAATAGGGAGTAAGACAGAATCGATTACATAATATGCAATGCTTTAAGTGTTTTTAGCATAAAAATAGATTGGTGCAATTTAATCTTTTTTCCAAAAATGTTAAAATTCCATAAAATTGTTTTTTTTTTTACTTCCTTAATCTGGCCGATGCACGCTACATGCTCCTACTTCTTTCTTTTTTTTCACATAATGGACAGATGTGTGTTATGGTCACAAAGCTCTTTTGAGCTTAACATTGTGATCATGAGAAGATTTTTGACATGAAATCAGAGAAAATGTGTTCTATTATTAAATGTACTATATTAAGAATTTAACACATATCTAATGACTGCTAGTTTGATCGGTTTCATTTAGTTGTCAAAATCTCGTTGGGGAAGTTGAGCTTTGAAGGCGAGTCCATGCTAAAGCTAATTAATTCGGAGTGTCACAGCCTTTACAGAGCGGGAAAGCTTGAAAAGCGACAGCTATGTAATGAGTTCAAGTAGGACGTTCCTAATAAAAAAATAAAATAAAAAAGTCATGGCGTTTCAGTCATTTGGGGTTGAAGAATGTGCCATTTGAAGATTAAATTACTACATTTCACATGCATTCAGGCGAAACGACTGCCTGGGGAGGGAAGTATTTTTAATGTTTGTTTGAAGGGCTGCCCATCACTCGTTCCACATAGCAGGGCATCAAAGCTGGAAAGACCTCATCAAAATCCCACTTCTGCTAATGTAGGCAGAGGCTCTTCTTTAGCCATATACTGCTGCATTGCAATTATTATTCACCCCTTATAGCGGATGCTGAGGAGTTTTTAACCTTTTCACTGACCTCCGATCAGTCTCAGATCCTGTTCCCCCATCTCATGCTACCCTCTCCGGCTCTAGGGATTTAACTTTAGCGATGGGGACATATGCATTACTGCAGCGTCCTCAGGTGACCGTGTAATCCTCTTAACAGACCTATCAAAGAGGTGCTCTTTTTGTTTTGTCGCCTTGACCCCATTCTTAACACGAAATGCTGAGGATAAAGCCAGCTATGGTGTGATTGTTATAGTAGCTTGTTAGCATACGTTTGCTTAAATTGTGCAAATCTGTGATCACCTCTGATCAAATTAGACATACTAGTATCACCTACTAGTCAGCGATTCCTTAAAAATTTTGTTTTGTTATTTGGAACTGAGCATATTGGCATCTTCTTGAGCAACTTGAAACCATATTTTATATATATATTTGATATATATTTATGTTATATATGCATTTTTAGTATTATAAATTTCAAGCCATGTTGCATACCACCAGGGGGCACTCAGCATACCACATTTTTAGAACAACTGGTGTAAATGATCCATTAGTTTAAGTAGTTTGTGCACAAACACTCCCTACTGTTTGGGAATTAATAACAGTGCCTTCTGTTAATTTGCAGACAGTAGGGAGTATTTATGTCCTGACAGTGTAGAATTGTTTAGCTCAGCATTTCTGTTTTTAGCTCAAGGAAGTTTTTTAGTTCGTGTTAGCATCACCTGTTGTGTTTATAGCAGTCACATTGGACAGAGGCAATATAAAAGTGTTTAAAAGTACAAGCAGGAACAGTCGTTTAAAAACAGATATGTAGGTGTTGATATAAGGGTTTTTGTGTCTGGCACGTTTCACTTTGCACGTCTCAGAGGATTCATTTTCAAACAAGTCTCAAGCTTTGTTCACTGATAAATGAAGAATCATGGGGTTAAGTATTGATAATTAGCCACTGAAGACTGGGGCTATTTTAGAGGAAATATTTGTGAATAGAAAAGAGCTCTAATGGGCCCTCAGTGTCAGGATACCAGCTTGGCACCGGATCTAATTGGATTTACCACATGCTGTTAATCCTGCCTTGGCACATGAGTATTGACACTGAGCAGATGGGCAACCCCTCACCCATTCTGATACCCCCCGTCGCCTCCTGCCTCCAGAAGGACAAGCTCACGGCCCGTGACTCAGTCAGTGAGTCCCTCAAGATGCCAAGCCACTCTATCAACAATGGCTCCACATCTCTCTAAAAACCCCTTTCATCTTGCACGCTACTTTCCTCCAATGTGTTTTCATTGGCGTCCCATTCCCAGAGCTCATTTTCGGGTCAGCCGGCATCTTTGACAATTACTCAAATGGTCGCCACAGACTTCCCAGTTTTGCCCCACTGACACATCTTGTTTTCCACTCATCCCAGCAGTTTTCCTGATCCCCAATACTTAGCTTTGGTTTTCAAAGGAAAAGAAACCAAGTTAAAACACAGGAGCCAACTGGTGTGGACCACAATTAAAGTTTCCCATTGCTAGTGCCCTCAAACCCTTTTTCCATCAAAAGTATTCATTAGCCTTTTTCCTCCCCCTGTTCCTCTGTTTTCCCCCACGTACTGTACTGGAACCGGAGAGGCGGGACTGTAATGTTATGATGGCAATGATAATTTTGTGGAAAAGTGGTGAGACAACATTAGGGGGACCCAAAATTTGCAAGAAGTCTCCCAGGACTGAGCAGATCTGGCTGTTTTGATTGTCATCGCCTCATACTGCCGTATCTTTGGGGCGCGAAACTTTGATTCAAGGCTACGCAAATCAGATCAGATCTCCTTTTTAATTAAAAGATATTTCTGCAAGCGGCAGTGGGTTTTCCTCAGATCTCTTTTTTTTTTTTTTTTTTTCTCCGTGTGGATGATTTGCTTAGGGTACATTGTAGTTCAGGGCTTTCTTAAATGTAAAGCTAATCATTAGCCTCTTTAACAGATGAAGAGGGATGGAAGATATCGAAAAGCCATTTTGGTTATCCTGTGAAGCATGATAAGCACAATATTTCAGCTGAATAAAATTATTATTTTCTCCTTTACAGGAATCATTCACCAGATGAAAGGGGACTACGAGACTGCTCTGAAGCTGCATAAGGCTCATCTATCCATCGCCCAGGAGCTAAATGACTATGCTGCCCAGGGCAGAGCGTACGGAAACATGGGAAATGCTTACAACGCCCTCGGTGCCTTTGACCAGGCCGTGCGCTACCACCGACAAGAGCTGCAGATTTCCATGGAGGTTAATGATCGTGCCTCGCAGGCCTCGACACACGGGAACCTGGCGGTGGCGTACCAGGCTCTAGGGGCGCACGATCGAGCCTTGCAACATTATCAGAATCATCTGAACATTGCACGAGAGTTGAGGGACATCCAGAGCGAGGCTCGGGCTTTGGGCAACCTGGGTAATTTCCACTGCTCTCGGGGAGAGTTTCCCCAAGCCGTACCTTACTACGAACAGTACCTACGGCTTTCCCCGGACTTGCAGGATATGGAGAGCGAGGGTAAGGTCTGTCACAACTTGGGATATGCACACTACTGTCTGGGCAACTTCCAGGAGGCGGTGAAGTATTACGAACAAGACCTGGCACTTGCTAAGGACCTTCACGACAAGCTAAGTCAAGCCAAAGCCTACTGCAATTTGGGCCTGGCCTTCAAGGCTCTTGGAGACTATAGCAAGGCGGAGGAGTGCCAGAAGTACCTTCTTTCCTTGGCGCAGTCGCTAAACAACTCACAGGCTCGATTCCGCGCCTTGGGCAACCTGGGCGACATCTTCCTTTGTAAGAAGGACGTTCCTGGAGCCGTCAAGTTTTACGAGCAGCAGTTGGCCTTGGCGCATCAGGTCAAGGATCGCAAGATGGAAGCGAACGCCTACGCAGCATTGGGAGCCGCCTACAGGATGCTACAGAAGTTTGACAAGTCCTTAGGGTACCATACCCAGGAACTGGAGGTGTACCAGGAGCTGGGTGACATCCAGGGAGAGTGCCAGGCTCATGGACACCTCGCCGCAGTCTACATGTCTCTTGGGAAGTACACCATGGCCTTCAAATGCTACGAGGAACAGCTTGAGCTTGGCCAGCGACTAAAGGACCCCAGCGTTGAGGCACAGGTCTATGGCAACATGGGCATCACGAAAATGAACATGGGAGTAATGGAAGAGGCCATTGGATACTTCGAGCAACAGTTGGCGATGTTGCAGCAGCTCAGTGGCAACGAGGCCGTGCTGGACCGTGGTCGCGCCTATGGGAACTTGGGAGACTGCTATGACTCGCTGGGAGATTTTGAAGAGGCAATTAAGTATTACGACCAGTATCTCTCTGTGGCACAGAGTCTCAACCATATGCAGGACCAGGAGAAGGCATACAGAGGTCTTGGTAATGGACACAGGTAAGAATTCAAGTCGATTTGTGTTATTTGTCATTTGACAGTAGCTACAAAAAATATTTGCACGCACAAACAACACTTATTAGATAGAAAACATATCAAGCCATGTTGCATCTGCAAATAAATGTTTTTTGAGTTGTTTTACAGTCAAAATAATATATGTATCCTTAAAATAAGATTTCCTTGAGAAGCAACATTAATGATATTCAGACTTGACTCAGATCTGGATGTTAAGTGTATTTTTTTCTTCACTGCACTGGCAGATTTTTTTTCACTTGTTTTTAACTTGTTTATATTTAAACCAAGTGAAAAAAATCTGCCAGTGCAGTAAGACAAAATACACTTGTATTAAAGAAACATTCAGACCTAATATCTTATGCAGTGTTGCTTCTCAAGTAAATGAGATCTTGTTTTCAAGGATTTTTAGACTTGAAGTAACAAATAAGACAATTCTTAAGAACTCACTGAGATGTTAATGTGTAGCTAATGTGCTGAACTACATATATAGTAAATGTAATTTGTCTTAAGAATTTTCGATATTTTAACGAAAATAATACAAATCCTATAGTATGGGATAGTATACTGTAGGGTTTTTTTTGTGGTGTATGGACTTTATAAAAATTTATATTTTGCTTTTAGGTGATTTAAAGGGATAGTTCACCCAAAAATGAAAATGCCATCATGGTTTACTCACCCTTATGGCATTCAAAACTGCTATGACTTTCTTATTTCTGTGGGACTCAAAAGAAGATATTTTCAAGATTGTTTCAGCTGTTTTTGTGGTAACACTTTAGTATGGGGAACTCATATTCTCTAACAGCTGTGATCTCAGTAAACTCCTAATTCACTGTTTAGTAATAGTTAAGGTAGTTGTTGTCGTAGTGGTTATGTTTAGGTATTGGGCAGGATTAAGGGATGTAGAATAAGCTCATGCAGAATAAGGCATTAATATGTGCTTTATATATACTAATAAACAACCAATATGCAAGCTGATAAGCTACTAGTTAAAAGTGAGATTTGTTCCCCATACTAAAGTGTTACCATTTTTGTCTATACAATGGAAACCAGTGGGATTCGAACCAACATTGGACCCCTTTGGTTTTCATTGTATGTATAAAAAACTTTCTGAAAAAGTCGTACAGGTTTGGAACCACATAAGAGTGAGTTAATTATGGCAGAATTTTAATTTTTGAATGAACTACTATTCCTTCAAGTGTCTAAATAATTTTTGACTCCACTATAAATACATACAGTTGTACTTGTCATACTGCAATGTAATACGGTTTAGACAAGCATATTAGACAAGATTACTTTTTTGAATGTGGTGTGGGTGATTTATTAGCATTTTTGAGCTGTGGAGTCTCATGTGAATGATGATGCAACAGGCTGCTTGTTATTCTAGTTGCTTTATTCTAAGAGAGAAGGGCATGTGGACTGACACCGTGAGGTCAGCAGGCGGACACAGAACACTCTCACGACATGCAACAGATTGAAAATGGGATTGTTTTGTATTGGATCATAACCCCACCTTCACCATGCATGCTTACATGACACAGCAGGGCTTCACCGGGATTCATACAGCATAACAACTCTTTCTGTGTTTCAGTGTCACTTGAGTGTGTCAACAGCAGAGTCTTTCAAAATCTTCACTTGTAGACTTTGGATTAATCATGAAAAATACATGTAAATCATATCTTTGTTTAAGAACATGTTGCAAGCTTGCAATATCAAATATTTACAATATTCTGAATGTTTCTTAAATAGTGCCATTATATTAATGCTCTTCTTTTTTGGCCATAAGTTTCCTTCCTTATGGCTCATGACTTATGTTTTAATATTAATAGCATCTCTAATTTATACTTTACAAGCAAACAAGCAAAACTGGAGTTCAGATTGCGACTCAGTTTGAGGGATTAGTGAATCATTTTTAAAACTCTGATTTATAGATTTGTTTGCTTGATCTATCAAAAAAGTTTCAAATATTCAAATATTTCAAATATTTTCAGTATAGCATTTTAATATTTAAAAAAAAAATGTCACATTGAGATTCTAAACATTTTTGAGTGATAACACAAACAAATCTTTGAATCAGAGCTTTGAATCGATTCACTGATGTTGAGCCATTGCATTGCAGGGTAACACTTTAGAATACCGATTCCTTATTAACGAATAACCACACAGGAACAAATGAGTAATGCATTATTAACACTCTAGTAACTACTGTTAACTAACAAGAAACTCTGATTAGTGAATTAGTAAGTAATAGTGCTCAGTTGAAGGTGGTAGTTCACTATTAGCTAATCAGAAATTACCTTTTCTTTCACACCTCCCAGAGAACTACTAAGAACTACTATATACAGGTTCATAATTAATGTGAATAATGCATAATGTATAATTAATTCTAAACTGAAGATCATGGTAACCCACTAGTAATGACTGAAGTATTACCAAATCCTTCAGAAGGAATTAGTAAAAATTTGGATCAGTATTCTAAAGTGAGAAACATGATAACTCTCTAGTAACTACTGAAGTCATTGTAAACTTTTGAGGTTTTTTGTAAAGTACTGGATAGTAATAACTCAAGAGTTACTACATAATTCTAAAGGAACTACTAATTATTTGGATCAGTATTCTAAAGTGAAGATCATAGTAACCCACTAGTAATTACTCAAGTGTTACCAAATACATCAGAAGGAATTACTGTACAAAACTGTACAAGAACCTCAAAAAAACCTTAAAATGACTTCAGTAGTTACTAGAGAGTTATCATGTTTTTACTAATTCCTTCTGAAGGATTTGGTAATACTTCAGTCATTACTAGTGTGTTACCATGACCTTCACTTTAGAATTAATTATACATTATGCATCATTCATGTTAATTATGAACCTGTATATAGTAGTTTTTAGTATCTGGGAGGAATGAAAAAACAGTAGTTACTGATTAATAGTGAACTACCACCTTCACCATTACTTACTATTTCATTAATCAGAGTTTCTTGTTAGTTAATAATAGTTACTAGAGTGTTAATAATGCATTACTCATTTGTTCCTGTGTGGTTATTCATTAATGAAGGATCAGTATTCTAAAGTGTTACCCATTGCAGATACATAAATATTGCATATATAATGTTTTTAGCCACTGATGCGAACTCATAGTCTTATATATATTTTATAATTCACTCACAACATTCATTGCATTAGGTTTTTTTGTGGTGTATGGACATGTGATTTATTAAAACACAAAGTTACACGATACATTTTGTCTTCAACAATAGATTTATTATTTTATGAGTTGATTTCAAACCTAACAAACTCCTTTTAGTGAAACAGTGGTTTTATATTCTGTTATGTGATAAAATAGCATTCTGAAGTGACTTAAAGGGATAGTTCACCCAAAAATGAGTACTGAATCAATTTTTAAAACTCTGATTCTAAGATTTGTTTGCTTGATCTCTCAAAAATATTTGCAGAAATACATGTTGCATATGATTAACAGCAACATTTACTTGTAATATATTTTTAGTACATTTTAAATTATTAAAAAAGACACACGGAGACCATTTTTGAGAGAAAGTTTCAATTTTTGAGTTTTGAATCAATTTTTCTGATGTTGATTCATTGAATTCCAAATACATACAACACATACAAGTTAATATTGAATATATAATGTTTTTAGCTAATGATTCCAACTCATAATGTTATATATCTTTTATAATTCATTTTCAATATTGCATTAAGATTTGTTTGTGGTGTATGAAACGCAAAGTATATATATATATATATATATATATATATATATATATAAATATATAGACATATAGACTTAAAGGGATAGTTCACCCCCCCAAAAAAAATGAGTATTGAAAACTACGGTTTATTTGCTTGATCTCTCAAAATGTGAGTTATGTGCACAGCTATACACTCCGTATGTGTCTCCCCAGCATCCTCAGTGTGATCCGCAACACATCCATTTTAATTACTATCCAATCAGCCCTTTAAGTGTTCCAGCTCCCGTCACAAACCCTTGTGAATTCTGCTTACCTAAACTCCCCGCAGGTATACGGGCATCGAAATATGATGAATGGTTTGCTGCAGGGGCCTGTCAAAGCTCGACACTGCGGATTGTGGGGAGAGAACTCACACCGGGCCCGCAATGAGCCAACCTCATCCAAACCCAAACCCCCATCCTTCCCACAGTACAACGGGAAGGTAAATTACACTGTCAGTTGTGACAATGCGCTTGGACTCCCCTCAGCGGAGAGGAGCTTTACCTCAGATAGCGGCGAAGAATCCAACAAGAACCTCATTAAAGGCCCGCGTTAAAAGCTATTTGTTTCATTTATATTGAAATGAGGCAGGGCCTTTCAACGAGACTGATGTTGCTGTAATTTCAAGTGACAGGACAACAAGGGGTAATGATGCATCGCTTTTATGCTACCTAAGTAGTAAGCGAGTCCCTGGCCTGTGTGAATTAAGCCTGGTTTTGTTATTCCTCAGAGAGCCGGTACTCAACTGCTTTTGGAACTTGCTCTCCCGATGGATGAGCGTGTGGACTATATTTCTCTTTCTAAATGAAGCTGCATTGGCGCTGTCCTGTGTGTTGCTCAAATAGCTCGTATCGATCTAAAGCATGCGGTCCCTCGTGATTCCCTCACATTCGGTATTTTAGTACCATTAAACTGGACTGATGCTACTGTACTTCCAGATTGTGTTTCATGTGAGAAGGTTCATATTAAAAGGAATTCATAAATTTCAAAATCTCTTTTTTTTTTTTTGTCTTTTTTTTTTGAATATGCCAAAGTCTAGGAGCAGACGACACACTGTTAGACCGAAGTAAAGTCACTGTCATCCTCTTTTTTTAATAACATGAATAGCACTAAAATCTGATCGGATGAAAGAAATATGCACATCGATGACATCAGTTAAATTGTTTTTTTGTGTGTGTTTTTTTTTGTTGGTATTTTTATTGACTTTATTATGCATTATAAATGCATTGTTGATATATATATATATATATATATATATATATATATATATATATATATATATATATGCACACAATGCATTTATAATGCAATTTAAAAGAATTAAATAAATATATAGTGTTTAATTTAATTTTATAATTATTTATAATTATATACATACACACACACACACACACACACATATATATATATATATATATATATATATATATATATATACATACATACACAAAAACAGTATTTTGGATCTACTTTTATTTGTGTAAAAAATTTATTATTAATTTTTTTATTATTTACAATTATAATATATATATATATATATATATATTTACAAACACATTATTATACATTATATTACAAATATTTTATATTTCTTTATGTATTTATTAAAATGTGACTCGGCAAGTCATATTTTTCAGTATTTTGGATCTACTTTTATTTGTGTAAAAATGTATTATTAATTTTTTTATTATTTACAATTATAATATATATATATATATATATATATATATATATATATATATATATATATATTTACAAACACATTATTATACATTATATTAAAAATATTTTTTTTATTTATTTATTAAAATGAGTCACATTTTTCAGTATTTTTATTTTTATTTGTGTAAAAAAAGTATTTCTTTTTTATTTTATATATATATATATATTTTTTTTTTTTTTTTTTTTTTTTTTTTCCTGACAGTTTAACTCTGAGATCTTGTCATATTTTATTACCATTTTTTTAAACTTTAGTGAATAAACTGTAATAATGAATGAAATGTTCAAGGTGTCTGAATACATTTTGGTTTGACTGTATATGTATGCATATATATATATATATATATATATACACACATACATACATACATACATACGTATATATATACACAAACACATTATTATACATTGTATTACAAATATTTTATTTATTTATTTACTATGTGGCTCAACCAATCTGATTTGTCAGACGTGCTCTGACTTCTTTTACTCTGTGTGTAAAATTGTTTGTTGACTGTGTTTCTCAGGGCGATGGGGAACCTCCAGCAGTCTCTGGTGTGTTTTGAGAAGCGGTTGGTGGTGGCGCATGAGCTGGGAGAGTGCGGAGGAAAAGCTCAAGCCTACGGAGAGCTGGGCAGCTTGCACAGCCAGCTGGGTAACTACGAGCAAGCCATCTCATGCCTGGAACGGCAGCTCGGCATCGCCCGTGACACCCAAGATCGATTGCTGGAGGGTGACGCCAGCTGCGGCCTGGGCGCTGTGTACCAGCTGATGGGCGAACACGACACGGCCCTTCAGTTTCACCAACTGGACCTCCAGATCGCAGAGGAGACGGGCAGCTCCAGCTGTCAGGGCCGGGCCTATGGGAACTTGGGAGTCACTTACGAGTCTCTGGGTAATTTCGAGCGTGCCGTGGTGTACCAGGAGCAGCATCTGAGCATCGCAGCACAGACCAACGACCTGGTGGCCAAAACTCTGGCCTACAGCAGTCTGGGACGAACACATCACGCTCTGCAGAACTACTCACAGTCGGTCATGTACCTGCAGGAAGGTAAGAGACGCAGAAATCAAACATGTGAACCATTAGGGGTGATATTTGACCATTCTTTGTGAGGTTCACCAGTATAACACAATTTTTAGATCTCCATTCAGTTGAGGGTGAAACAAATGTCAGGAAGTTGTTTATTGAGGTATAAACGTCACTTTTAAACTCTGAAGCCCATGTTTACATGCTCCGAGAGACAGCTGGTGGTTTGCTCCCACAGAGGACATTGAAATTCAGCTCATTTGTTTGGCTTCTGGTGTTACTCTGAGCTGGAGCGTGTTATCAATCAACCGTATGTTGCTATAATAATCCTATTTGAGATGTACGGGTGAGCGCTCTCTCTAGGAACACACAGCGAAACTAGTGATGTCCGGCTTGCTAATGAATTGTTCTTTTGAACCATTTCTTTTTAGTTAAACTGGTTAAACCACTTTCTCATGGTTTATGTGAAAAAGTGCGTTGATCAAGACATTTAAAACACCCACATTTCACATCATCAGTGGGTGATTTAAAGAGTTAGTTTAACCAAAAAATGAAAATTCTATTATTAATTACTCACCCTCATGTCATTCCAAACCTGTAAGACTTTCGTTCATCTTCGGAACACAAATAAAGATATTTTTTAATGAAATCTGAGAGCTTTCTGTCCCTCTATTGACAGGCTATGCAACTACCTCTTTCAAGCCCTAGAAAGGTAGTAAAGACATCATTAAAGTAATCGATGTCATTACTCCAGTGGATTAACCTCAGTTTTGTGAAGCGACGCAACATGGAGCATGCGTGTTGTGCTGACGCGAGAGCAGATGTTGTGTGAAAAGAGGACTTTTTTTTTCTCTGTGTTGTTGCTTTATATCTCGCAATTCTGACTTTAAAACTCGCAATTCTGACTTTATATCGTGTAATTCTGACTTTATAACACGCAATTCTGACTTTATATCTCGCAATTCTGACTTTATAAACGTGTAATTCTGACTTTTTATCGTGTAATTCTGACTTTATATCTCACAATTCTGACTTTATATCTTATAATTCTGACTTTGTCACGCAATTCTGACTTTATAACTCGCAATTCTGACTTTATAACTCGCAATTCTGACTTTATAACTCGCAATTCAGACTTTATAACTCGCAATTCTGACTTTATAACTCGCAATTCAGACTTTAAAACTCGCAATTCTGACTTTATAAACGTGTAATTCTGACTTTATATCGTGTAATTCTGACTTTATAACTCGCAATTCTGACTTTATATCTCATAATTCTGACTTTGTCACGCAGTTCTGACTTTATAACTCGCAATTCTGACTTTATAACACGCAATTCTGACTTTATATCTCGCAATTCTGACTTTATAAACGTGTAATTCTGACTTTATATTGTGTAATTCTGACTTTATATCTCACAATTCTGACTTTATATCTTATAATTCTGACTTTGTCACGCAATTCTGACTTTATAACTCGCAATTCTGACTTTAAAACTCGGAATATTGACTTTATAAACGCGTAATTCTGACTTTATATCGTGTAATTCTGACTTTATAACACGCAATTCTGACTTTATATCTCGCAATTCTGACTTTATATCTTATAATTCTGACTTTGTCACGCAATTCTGACTTTATAACTCGCAATTCAGACTTTAAAACTCGCAATTCTGACTTTATAAACGTGTAATTCTGACTTTATATCGTGTAATTCTGACTTTATAACTCGCAATTCTGACTTTAAAACTCGCAATTCTGACTTTATAAACTCGTAATTCTGACTTTATATCTCATAATTCTGACTTTGTCACGCAGTTCTGACTTTATAACTCGCAATTCAGACTTTAAAACTTGCATTTCTGACTTTATAACGTGTAATTCTGACTTTATAACTCGCAATTCTTACTTTATATCTCACAATTCTGACTTTAAAACTCGCAATTTTGACTTTATAACGTGTAATTCTGACTTTGTAACTCGCAATTCAGACTTTAAAACTCGCATTTCTGACATTATAACGTGTAATTCTGACTTTATAACTCGCAATTCTGACTTTATAATGTGTAATTCTGACTATATATCTCGCAATTCTGACTTTATAACTCTCAATTCTGACTTTATAACGTGTAATTCTGACTTTATATCTCGTAATTCTGACTTTATGACTCGCAATTAACCCACAATTCTTACTTTATATCTCACAATTCTGACTTTATAACACTCAATTCTGGCTTTATAACTCGCAATTCTGGCTTTATAACTCGCAATTCTGACTTTATAACTCGCAATTCTGACTTTATAACTCGCAATTCTGACTTTATATCACGCAATTCTGACTTTATAACTCGCAATTCAGACTTTAAAACTCGCAATTCTGACTTTATAAACGTGTAATTCTGACTTTATAACTCGCAATTCTGACTTTATATCTCATAATTCTGACTTTGTCACGCAGTTCTGACTTTATAACTCGCAATTCAGACTTTAAAACTTGCATTTCTGACTTTATAACGTGTAATTCTGACTTTATAACTCACAATTCTGACTTTATAACTCGCAATTTTTACTTTATATCTCACAATTCTGACTTTAAAACTCGCAATTTTGACTTTATAACGTGTAATTCTGACTTTAAAACTTGCATTTCTGACTTTATAACGTGTAATTCTGACTTTATAACTCGCAATTCTGACTTTATATCACGCAATTCTGACTTTATAACTCGCAATTCAGACTTTAAAACTCGCAATTCTGACTTTATAATGTGTAATTCTGACTTTATAACTCGCAATTCTGACTTTATATCTCATAATTCTGACTTTGTCACGCAGTTCTGACTTTATAACTCGCAATTCAGACTTTAAAACTTGCATTTCTGACTTTATAACGTGTAATTCTGACTTTATAACTCACAATTCTGACTTTATAACGTGTAATTCTGACTTTATAACTCGCAATTCTGACTTTAAAACTCGCATTTCTGACTTTATAACGTGTAATTCTGACTTTATATCTCGCAATTCTGACTTTATAACTCTCAATTCTGACTTTATAACGTGTAATTCTGACTTTATATCTCGTAATTCTGACTTTATGACTTGCAATTAACCCACAATTCTTAATTTATATCTCACAATTCTGATTTATAACACTCAATTCTGACTTTATAACTCGCAATTCTGACTTTAAAACTCGCAATTCTGACTTTATATCTCACAATTCTGGCTTTATATCTCACAATTCTGAGGAAAAAAAGTCAGAACTGTGAGATAAAAAGTCGCAATTACCTTTTTTATTTTTTTATTTCATGGTAGAAGCAAGCTTCCATGGCTTTGTTAAAAGAGTTTGTAGTTGAATTAGGTATCCACTCAATAAAACCTGTCCTCTCTTGCTGGTCTTTCCGAAATGACTTTCCTCAGTTCTGTCAGCTGTCAGGAACAGAGCGGCTCACGGGCGGCCACGTGCTCTAATCACCTTCATCCAGGACTTTTGACGGCTTCTTCCCTCCTGCGAGAGCGGCGGAGGACAGTGGTAAAAGGACATATAAATGCGGATCCCATCTCGCATTCCCTACACCAAAAGGCCACCGCGTCCTTCCGTCTGACAGCCAATTAACTAAGAGTGGCCTCCTCGTGAGCGGCGGACAGGAGGAAATCGCTCACTCTCAGATCAGTTTGGCGTTTTTAAGATTGAAGTTGTGTAGAAACCGTAACAAGTAGGACTGTGAACTCTAGATTGTGAGACTCCACGGTTTGCTAGTTGTGTGTTTGATAATGAAGGTACTTGATTAGTTTGGCAACTGAAAAAATTCGGCTGAAAAATAAATTAGCTTGGTTTGTCACAATATTCCTTATTTAAATAATTCATATGTAAATAAAGGGGCGGGGCCTGGTTGAGTTAGTTAGTAGTGTGTTGAAACTGGCGGTTATGGTAAGGGGCGGGACATTTCCAAAACATGCTGGAAGCGCTCGACCAATCCCAACACACTGCTCCAGCTGACCAATCAGAGCACATTGTGCTTTTCAGAAGGAGGGGCTTCATAGAGACAGGAACTAAACAGAGCGTTACTGACAGACTGGGAAAAGAGGAGCTGCAACAATGGAGACTTTTTTTTGTCAGAATTAATAAAAGAGTTGTTTACCAAGACATAATTAAGATAATGAAATGGAGAATGTCATATTTATAAACTCTGTTTAACAATTAGAGACATGACTTCACTAAATACATACAGTTTGTATAATTCAGACCCTTGTACTGTAGTGTAGATGGTGTTGAAGAGGGGAGTGTTTTACTGAACATTTCTTTTGTCTTGGGTTTGAACTTGAAAGGAATCAAAGAGGGATTGAAACGGTGATTAAAGTCTGTGTTGAATGAGAAAAATCATTTCTGAGGCTTTTCTTTAGATCAGCGCCTGATGAGACCTAAATACCAGTGTGTCCCGACAGCCATGTCAGAGTTTGATGATGAAAAACATAAAAAACAGAGAGAAAGAAAAGAATGGAGGAAGAAGAGACAAGGGAATGTTTTGGAGGCTGTTATTTTAGGATGATTAATTGCAGAGCGAACCAAATATGAGTTTAAAAACAAGACATACTAGAACTGTAAGTAACTTTAAGTGCTGAGCGTTTTGATGCTTTTATTAAAGGAATAGTTCAGCCAACAAAAGAAAATTCATGTTTTTTCACCCCCAAACCCATATGATTTTCCTTCTTCCAAGTAAAACAGAATGAAAAAGTGTGAAATCAAAGTGTATATACACTACTGTTCAAAAGCTTGGGGTCAGTAAGATTTTGAATTGTTTTTGAAAGTCTCTTCTGCTCACCAGAGCTGCATTTATTTGATCAAAAATACAGTAAAAATAGTGAAATAATATTACTATTTAAAATAGCTGTTTTCTATGTGAATATATTGTAAAATGTAATTTATTCCTGTGATCAAAGTTGAATTTTCAGCATCATTACTCCAGTCTTTAGTGTCACATGATCCTTCAGAAATCATTATTTTATACATTTATACTTTTAAATATATATATGAGGTAAATATAAATAAATATGAGGTGAAAGCTTAAACTTTAAAAATGGGAAGAAAAAAAAAAAAACCTTGAAAAAAAAAAGAAAATTAGAATTGTTTTTGTTTTTGTTCTTGAATTGTCCATGGAAACTAACTGAAATAAAAAAAAGACAAAGTACTAAAATGACTAAAACTGAAATAAAAATAAATAAAAGCTAAATAGAAATGTTTAATATATGAAAATGACAAGAGCACATAACAAAATTGCTTTAAAATTAAAACAAATATTGAAAATAAAAGCTTTGTTCAAAATATTAATAAATACTATAATAGTATATATACACTGTATCACATAAGTTATCAATATTTTTTATCTGGAAAGAGAGGGACTAAATCTTAATTACAAATATCAACTTTACTGCCCAAACAAACTGCAAACAAATGGACTAAAAGCCATAAAACTCAAATTTTGATGTGTTAAAACAAGAAAAGCACTATTTGCTGTGATGTGGGATGAATAAACTTAAACTATTCATTTAAAACACTTCCTGAAAAAGCATTTATGGGTAAATCTCTGTTTCCGTGTGTCTCAGGTCTGCGTCTCGCGGAGCAGCTGGGCCGTCGGGAGGACGAGGCCAAGATCCGACACCGTCTGGGGCTCTCGCTGTGGGCCAGTGGCAATCTGGAGGAATCCCAGCACCAGGTACAACACACACACACACACACACACACACACAGCCAATTTACTGCAGTCTCCGCACAGATGCACAGGATGCTCATGAACGCTCTTCTTGACGGAGCTTGTCTCTGCTGCTTCTAATGATGTGCCTGTAGGCGGACACGCGTATGTGTGTGTGTTTCGCATGTTTGCGGACTTGTCATCTCCATCGGACTCTTCACTTGTGACTTCATCATTGTGTGAGGCAAACAAAGAGGCTGATTTTGATGTTCAGGGAGTCACACACTCTCTGTGCTTAGGCCCTAATTGATTCAGTCCAGATGAGCTCCCCGTCAACTCAAACACTGTTTGTTTGAGGAATCCCTGCTGAGGATTTGGATGTAGCGCGATTCATATGACCAGATTCCATTCGTTAGCTTCAATGAACCGATTCAGTAATTCATTTGAGTCACTCAAAGCTGCAGTGTGTGATTTCTGTGCCGAAATAGTCCCGTCCTAAATGCACACCATCGATTGTGTCAGAAATGGACGTGCTTCAACAAACAAAGCTTCTTTTTAAAAGCACTTCAGCTTGAACTAGATTCTTACAGTCGAATGATTCATGAATCATTGCTAAACGGTTCAAGTGAATCAGAAAAAAAAAAAAAATAGAAACAGAAATGAACCTGAAAGTGACAAATACTACAGATAGATTAGTTTAAATGTCTATCATTTGATAATATTCTAGGGATGCCTGATATATATATATATATATATAATATATATAATGTTTGTGCGTGTATATATACAGTACATAAACATATATATAAATATACATATACATATTTTATTCAGCAAAGACACCTTAAATTGATCAAATGTGACAGTAAAGACATTTATAATGATATAAACAAACATTGATACTATAAGAAATATTTAATGAGCAGCAAATCATCATATTAGAATGATTTCTGAAGGATCATGTGACACTGAAAATTCAGATTTGATCACAGGAATAAATTACAGTTTATAATATATTCACATAGAAAACAGTTGCTTTAAATAGTAATAATATTTCACAATATTCCTGTTTTACTGTATTTTTGTTCAGATAAATGCTGAGAATAAGACGCTTTTTCCAAAAACATCACAAAATCTTACAGACGACAAACTTTTGAATGATATCTGTTTTAATATGTAGATGATCTTGCACTAAATTAAAGGGACAGTGACAGATTATTGTAAAGATTCAAGCCTTTAGGAAGTGCGCTGTCTCTTTAAGAGCTCATGTTGGAGTGAGAACAACTTATAATCATAAATCTGTATTTAATACAGAGTGTTGCTGAACGTGAAAATAATCTAAAGTGGTTTTTGATGGAAAATATGTTAAAAGTGAGGAAAAAATGCCCTCATAAAGGTAAAAAAAAAAAAAATACTCCCACGGAAATTAAATTATGTGGGCAAATATTGATCGTTAATAGAAAGTGATGTGAATCGGACGTCGCTGTTTGTTTTTCTGACACATTTTAGGATTGCTTTATGCACTAAACTTTCCAGTCAAAACCAGACTGAGGAGTATTGAACCTCTGAGATTATTTTTTGACTGATTTTATTTGATGATTTCTTTAGGTGGTCGGCTCAGACGGTGACGTCTCTAGTCGTCTCTGTAATCGGATCACATGTTATCATGTCTGGGGAGGAAGGCTCTAGATTGTTCTTCTCCCTCTGTAAATTACACAGCCGTTCTCTCTTCTCGGCTGCGGTGACGTGTGGGTCTCCGCCGCGGAGAAGGATGTTGATCACATATGTGCTGAACGTCTACAGGGAAACTGAAGATTAGAGGATAATGTGTTTATATCATCGTACAGCCAGTCTTGTCAATTAGGCAGCTGTGCCAGTGGGGAGGGACGTCCTCAGTACAGTCTGAAAGAGAGACAAACAGTCAGCCTCGTGTCTCACGCGCCTCTGGCAGCAGCTGTCAATCATACAGACACGATCAGATTGATGCTGCTTTTGTTAAGACATCCAGTTGTGTGTGCGCTACAAGATCTCACAACGAAACGTCACTTTAACAACATTACCTTTTTTTTATATATATATATAGAATACTGCTTCTCAAACAAGAACAAATGTAGGGCGGGGCTTGATTTTGTCTGTGAGAAATTGATTGGATGGTTGTGGTTTGCTATTGGTGGATCTCATGTGAGTGACAGGTTGCCCCGCCCTCGTCATCAGAGTAGAGTTGATGCAAGAGGGAGGGGAAGATATTCTGATTCAAGATTATGAGGCACATGAAAAAAAAATAAAATAAAATAATAATAATAATAATGACGATGTATTGTGCATGGATAAATATTTTTTTGTCATAAATATTGCAATATTCCAGAAAAAAATAAGAATGGTCAATTTTGATTTCATGGTGACTTTGACTTTGTCTAAAAAAAAAAATATCATTAATTTAAATAAATCTGAAATTAAATAAAATATAAATATTAGATGAAAAATCTTAAAACTCATAAAAAGGCAATTTAAACCAAAATAAATACGTTTTAGATGAAGTTTAGATGAAGATGAAGAACATTACTGAAACTAAAACTGAAATAAAAAATGTGATTTCATGGTGACTTTAACTAAAACTAAAAAAATTAATTGAAATAAATCTGAAATTATATATAATATATTTTAGATGAAAAATAACCGAAACAAATACGTTTTAGAGAAGTACTAACATAAGAATAAAATAATAATAGTCAGTTTTGATTTCATGGTGACAAACTAAAACTGAAATAAAAATAAATTAAAGCTATAATAAAAATATAAAAACTAATAAAATGACAAAAGAACATTACTGAACAATTACTGAAACTTAAACTAAAATTGAAATGATAACTAATAAATATAAAAATAAAAACTAATTCAAAATATTAATAAAAACTATAATAGTATATAAATAATACTAAAATAACACTCCTTCAATATATCTTCCAACAGGTGAATGTTTTTAAGTTTTATCACTTAGAAAAGCACTAACACACTCTTCCCATAAAGCTAGTATAGTATAGTGAGCATCAGCATAATTGTCTTCTTCTACAGTCTGTTTTCTCTTTCAGCTCAGCTACTGTCATGGAAGATCAACATTTTGAAGAGAATATTGCTGAGAAAGTTAAGTTAAAGTTAGTTCAACTGTCAACATGTCTATATCTAGCTTCCTAAGCTAACAATAACACGTTCAAGAACGTATGTTTAATGTGAAATGTGTCATTTCTGAATCACCAAACCAATTTCCCGAACGCTCCCCTTGTCTGCCATTGGTCATCAAACAGATAGTCCCGCCCCTAAAATGTGTCAAGCTGCTTGGGATGTTTTAAAGGGGTCCACGTCCATCTGTCTTTAGTGTGTAATGTTGCTGTTTGAGCATGACGTCTGCAAAGTTATTTCTGAACCTCCATTGTAGTTCCAGGAACGAACACGTCACAGTATTCCTCATTTAAATAATTTATACACAAAATAAAAGGGCGGGGCCTGGTTGAGTTAGTTAGTAGTGTGTTGAAACTGGCGGTTATGGTTTTCCCAAACACGCTATCACAACACACTGCTCCAGCCGACCAATCAGAGCACACTGTGCTTTTCAGAAGGAGGGGCTTCATAGAGACAGGAACTAAACAAAGCGTTACTGACAGACTGGGACAAGAGGAGCTGCAACAATGGAGAATATGAGGAAAAATAATGAAAATCTGTTCTAGTAGAGCCCAAAAACAACATCAAGACTTTAGGCATAATAGATCATAAAAGCGACACACTGGATATCGACCTACGAATGCACTATAGTTGTCTCTGGGTATTAAACTGGCCGATGAGAAAGTATTTTAGCCTCCAAAAAATGACACAACGAGTACACGCTCTTGTAATGTGTCAGCTGAGCACTTTGTGTCTGCGTTTGCAGAGTGTTTCAGGCCGTAGAGTGGAGAAAATGAAAAGAAACTGGAGTCAGCTGATAGTACAGCATGTGTGTGTTTTGTGAGTGTAGTAATAGTAGCTTTTCATGGCCTTTCCTCCCTGGTGACTTAGTTTGGTGTGTGTATGTATGTGTGTGTGTGATGTATAGACAGTTCTGGAGCGCTGCAGATTGCAGATGGAGTGTGTGTTTGTGTGTGTGTGTGTGTGTGCTGATGCATTCCGCTCTTAATTGATTGCAGGCTGGCCGTGCTGTATGCTGATGAAGGGCTCTCTGCAGCCGAACCCCTGAGAAACGTTGCATTCCAAGCCACAAACACACACATATATCTCGAAAACACATAAATACTCAAACATGCACCGTCAGCCAGCACTGGGGGCGCTAAACTACGAGCTACTGCTCATTTGAAGAAGGACGGCTTGACAACTACACTGTAAACTATGATTTTTCGAAGTTGTAAATGAAACAAAAATTACTAATTCAGTGTGTGTTACTTGCCATTTCTTTGTTATAATTTGTGAAATTTAAAGTGAAAGTTGTTTGAAAATAAATCCTATACCATTTTTTTTTTCAGTTAAACTATTTTTGTGTAGTTTTGCTGAAAAATGTATATTATAATAGCTTGAGGAGCAAATTGCATAAGATATTAAGACTTGTTTTTATTAACTTTTATTAATTTATTAAGTTATTATATCAATGTTTCTCTTACCAAATGTGTTTTTCTTGTTTTAAGCATAAACCTCACTAAGTTTAGTCAGATTTCTGCATAAAATAAGCAAAAAATATTTGCAAGTGGGGTACACTGAATTACATTAAACATACGACATTGAATTAACTTAAAAAACTAGAAAACACAATAATTTATATAACTGAGTTGAAGACACAGAATCGTTTATTTGATTAGTGAATCTTTTATTTCACCAGTGAATCGTTTATTTGATTAGTGAATCTTTTATTTCACCAGTAAATCAATTATTTAATTATTGAATCGTTTATTTCACCAGTGAATCATTTATTTGATAAGTGAATCTTTTATTTTAAGCAGTGAATTGTTTATTTAATCATTGAATCGTTTATTTAATCTATTTAATCACTGAATCGTTTATATGATCTGTAAATCATTTACTTGATCTGTCAGTTGGTATTTACTGTACAAGAATCAGTTCACTACAATAAATCAGACATCCTAAAACTACTTAGCAGAACCAAGTGCATTTGTTTATTGCATGTGCAATAAAATATAAAGAAAAATATAGCAGTTTGTAGTTTGTTACTAAGAGAAAAGCAAAACTATTTTGAAAGCAGTTCTGTCACACTACTGAAAAACATAGTTAAGTGAGCATGGCTACGTTAGGTTCGTTCTGAACACCGATGTCAGCGCTACATACTCATTTTCTCCCTCACGCACACGAGCAGCGGTGGCAGCGTCACAGACAGACGCGTGCTGATGTTGTCTTTCCCTCCGTCGCCGTGATTGAGAGGTTATCATTAGCCAGAAATACCACGTTAGTCATCCCACACACTAATTCGCCTCAAAACACTTTTGAGAACCAGACTGCATGGACTGTTTTAGTACATTCATTACCACACATGCTTAGATTGGTTTCTCAAAGGCTCGTGTGCGACAGATAAGGGTTTCATCTTGACTTGCTATGATTTGATTAAAGGCTACAAGAAAACAAGCGTAGAAATGTGTGAAACTGATGAGTGCTTTAGCTGTAGAAGTCTGCTGCCCTCCGCTGTTCACATCTGAGCACTGCAGATAAACACGCTGCTCTCATTAGGCGTCATGTTTCTCTGTAGCGTGATAAGACACATGGCAGTGTTTCGTGATCGGTGTCAGAGCAGGTCAGTGCTTTATTATTAACACATGTGTGAGTAACGCACAAAATCTTGTTTTTGCCTCACAGCTGTACCGTGCGTCGGCTCTGTTCGAGACCATTCGTCATGAAGCCCAGCACAGCACCGACTACAAGCTCTCCCTGTTCGACCTGCAGACCTCCTCGTACCAGGCTCTCCAGAGGGTCCTTGTCAGCCTTGGTATAAATATTCTCCTGTCCTTCCTTCCTGTTTATATCATACGTTATCCATTCAGACCACAAACCAGTGTTTAAACGCTTATCTGTATGTATAAGGATTAATGTAGTCAAAATAAACCGTATGGAACCCCTCTGAAGGGGTTTATTTTGCTAAAATGGTTTTTTTTTTTTTGGCAGTGTAGCCCTTTAACAAGTGGTTTAAAGTCCAGTCAGCTGGACTTTAAACCACTTGTTAAAGGGCTACACTGCCAAAAAAAAAAAAACCTTCTTAAAGGGATAGTTCACCCAAAAATGAAAATTATCCCATGATTTACTCACCTTCAAGCCATCCTAGGTGTATGTGACCATCTTCACAATCAGAGTTATATTAAAAAATATCCTGGCTCTTCCAAGCTTTATAATGGGAGTGAATGGGGGGTGAGATTTTAAAGCACAAAAAAAATGCATCAATCGATCATAAAAATAATCCATACGGCTCCAGGGGGTTAATAAAGGCCTTCTGAAGTGAAGCGATGGGGTTTTGTAAGAAAAATATCCATATTTAAAACTTTATTAACTATAATAACTAGTGTTTAAATGCTTATCTCAAATACATAAAACATTAGCCTCTATATATAGTGTTTCTTGAGTAAAGAAAACACTACTTATTAAAAAAAAACAACTGTTCTTTATTTACAATTGCATTGCAAACAAGAAGAGATGTTACAAACACTTCATTCACGATTGAGTTTGACAGACAGTTTGAGGATCCAATGGAGTTACTACGTTTAGTCACGCTGTCTTTTTATACTTTTCATTGGTTTGCAAAACCCACAGACAGACATAAAGGGTGACCAATAGTAATGCTTTATGGAAAAAAAATGACAAAATATGGAGATACGAGGTTTCCACCTGACAGCGACGATATGCATGAAACGGTCAAAGATCTCTGGAAATGAAGTAAGAAATACTTGATGTGATCATAGCTTTATGAAGACCAGCACTGACCTCTGACCTCTACTCAGGTCACCATGATGAAGCCCTGGCCGTAGCGGAGCGCGGACGCACTCGGGCATTTGCCGACCTGCTGGTGGAGAGACAGACGGGCCAGCAGGACTCAGACCCTTACACGCCCGTGACCGTGGAGCACATCCTGGACACTGTGAACGGGCAGCGGGCTCTGGTGCTCTACTTCTCCCTGGCGGCAGGATACCTGTACAGCTGGCTCCTGGCCCCCGGATCCGGTAAGACACTTAAAAGTCTGGTTCAAATCCCAGAAGGGTTGATTAATGAACTCCAACCATGCTGGAATACCAACTAACGCTCTGCATAACTTTGTACGGTCTGAAGGACATATCACACATGGGGATGCTTCAGAAAGACAGGCTAAAGATATACATCTGATGCATGTATAGACCTTATGCACCTGAGAAACAATCGTGCAGCCATCTTTAGAATTTAAATGCCCAAGACCAGCCCCCACAAGACACCTTTTTTACTCATGTTTCAGCAGGAATATACAGAAGAAATAACATACTAGGCAGATCACATGATCCTTCAGAAATATTTTTGTTTATTTACTTTGGTCACTATTTGTAGGAAAGGTCCGAAATCTCATGAAAAACGAAAACTTTTCTTTAAATTGCGAATGAAATTACACACAGCGAGTAAAGAGCGCTTCCTTTATAATCACTGAAGCTTTCAGTCAGTACAGCACAAACTCGGTGAGTGCGAAAACTTTAATCAATGAATCTGACTAAACTTCACAATAAATCTTTTATTTAAATAATGTCTCTGCTTTATTTGTTATAATTAGAGGATTTGTGCACATATAAAACTATGAACTCATACAGCCTTTTGAAAAAAACTGGGCGGATTCTCACTACCGGTAAGAGCACAACTGTTTTCGACATTGATAATAATCAGAAATGTTTCTTGAGGAGCAAATCAGCATGTTAGAATGATTTCTGAAGGATCATGTGACACTGGAGTAATGATGCTAAAAATTCAGCTTTGATCACAGGAATAAATTACAGTTCTCTATATATTAAAATAGAAAATGGTTATTTTAAATTCTAATAATATTTCACAATATTACAGTTTTTTCTGTATTTTTAATCAAATAAATGCAGCCTTGGTGAGCAGAAGAGACTTTTGACAGGTAGTGTAAAGTGTGTGTGTGTGTAGCAGTAGTTTTCAGGGTGTGTTTACTACAGTGTTTGTGGAGGCGGGTGGTGTTGTGCTCATCGCTTCAGTCAGTCTGGAGTGATGTGGGTGGTGGTGGGGGGGGCTGATGGAGGTGTCAGACAGGCACAGCACACATCTGAACAGTTCATCAGAGCTCAGTCCGGAGACACGCTGAGACACTGTCTGTCTGTTTGAACACAGACCAACACAACGCACACCAGCACTCGTGTTTACACTAACAGATCAATAAGACAGAGGCCGTCACACACGCTTCATTCTGCCAAACCAATGCCTTATTCATTTTATAAAGGCACATTTCTGTAAGAGTTTTTTAAGTTTTAATAATTATTAGCATTGCTTAAGGCACATGTCATGAGACTTTGATGTTGGCTTGAGACATATTGAAGTCTGAAAGTTTTTAAAGGTTCTTAAGGCATTGCTGGGGTGATTCTAGTTGCTGTGGTTGCTAGGATGTTCTGTGTGTGGTTATAAGGAAGTTGCTAGGTGGTTAAAGACAGTTCACAGTGTATTTTATCAGGGTTGAAATTTTATTTCAAGATCATTTAATAAATATGAATATATGGTGAATGATATAGTTATGATATGTTGGTTAATGCAGAACTAAAAATAAAGAATACTGATGTAAATAATAGCCTTTATGTACATATTGTAAATCTTGCGCACGATTTAGCAAATCAAGGCATCGAAATGGTAAATCTAATGTTAACGATTTAGCAAATTGAGGGAAGAAATAGTAAATCTCGCGTACGATTTAGCAAATCAAGGCATCGAAATAGTAAATCTAATGTTCATGATTTAGCAAATTGAGGGAACGAAATGGTAAATCTTGTGTACGATTTAGCAAATCGAGGGAACGGAATAGTAAATCTTGCGTACGATTTAGCAAATCGAGGGAACGGAATAGTAAATCTTGTGTACAATTTAGCAAATCGAGGGAAGAAATAGTAAATCTCACGTACGATTTAGCAAATCAAGGCATCGAAATGGTAAATCTAATGTTCACGATTTAGCAAATTGAGGGAAGAAATAGTAAATCTCGCGTACGATTTAGCAAATCAAGGCATCGAAATAGTAAATCTAATGTTCATGATTTAGCAAATTGAGGGAACGAAATGGTAAATCTTGTGTACGATTTAGCAAATCGAGGGAACGGAATAGTAAATCTTGCGTACGATTTAGCAAATCGAGGGAACGGAATAGTAAATCTTGCGTACGATTTAGCAAATCGAGGAAACGGAATAGTAAATCTTGCGTACGATTTAGCAAATCGAGGGAACGGAATAGTAAATCTTGTGTACAATTTAGCAAATCGAGGGAACAAAATAGTAAATCTTGCATACGATTTAGCAAATTGAGGGAATGAAATAGTAAATCGCACACACGATTTAGCAAATTGAGGGAAGAAATAATAAATCTTGCGCACAATTTAGCAAATCAAGGAAACGGAATAGTAAATCTTGCGTACGATTTAGCAAATCGAGGGAACGGAATAGTAAATCTTGTGTACAATTTAGCAAATCGAGGGAACAAAATAGTAAATCTTGCATACGATTTAGCAAATTGAGGGAATGAAATAGTAAATCGCACACACGATTTAGCAAATTGAGGGAAGAAATAATAAATCTTGCGCACAATTTAGCAAATTGAGGAAACGAAACAGTAAATCTCGCGTACGATTTAGCAAATCGAGGGAAAGAAATAGTAAATCTGGCGTACGATTTAGCAAATAAATATAAATCTTAAATAATATAAATAATAAATAATAAATCTTGTGCACAAATCTTGCATATGATTTAGCAAATTGAGGGAACAAAATAGTAAATCTTGCGTACGATTTAGCAAATAAATATAAATCTTAAATAATATAAATAATAAATCTTGCGCACAAATCTTGCGTATGATTTAGCAAATTGAGCAAACAAAATAGTAAATCGCGCACACGATTTAGCAAATTGAGGGAACAAAATAGTAAATCTTGCATACGATTTAGCAAATAAATATAAATCTTAAATAATATAAATAATAAATAATAAATCTTGCGCACAAATCTTGCGTATGATTTAGCAAATTGAGGGAACAAAATTGTAAATCTTGCGTACGATTTAGCAAATAAATATAAATCTTAAATAATATAAATAATAAATCTTGCGCACAAATCTTGCGTATGATTTAGCAAATCGAGCGAACGAAATAGTAAATCGCACTCACGTTGTAGCAAATTGAGGGAACAGAATGGTAAATCGTGCGCACATTTTAGCGATGTAGTTGAGGAAACTAAATAGTACTTTTCATAAAAGTATCTATATGTGTAAAATACATATAGTAAAAGTTGATGTCAGCTATTTTAAATAATTATTTACTCAGAAGGCATCTGTTACACTTTAAAAAATGCTGTACGTTTGGCTGAACCTCATCCAACAACAAATAAACAATTTTTTTTTTTACCAAATTTGGGTTTGCTTCACTTTCAAAAATAAAGCATCCAGTGACACACGCACACATGCTCAGTTTCACACTGTTGTATTCCTCACACCTTCTGTTCCCCACAGCTTCATTGTGCTGCCTGCTGTTTGGTGAAGCTGGTAAAAAGCTGTGAATTAACGCAAAGCAGCAGAACCACCTGCCTCCCTAATCCCACCCGTCACAACCACACACCCCTAAAACACACACCATAAATATAAATATAACATATATGTGTGTGTGTTAGTTTACGACAGCAGACACGTCTGCGTCTCTCTGGACTTGAAGCTCATTTATTTGTTCCAACATTGACGTCTGTAACAGAAAAACACGCTCATGCAATCAAACCAACGTTCATCTAAAAGCGGGAGTGCTTTTGCTCATTTACAAAATTCACCTAACTAGATTTCTGGCCGTCACAGGAGACTGCTGACCTTGCTCGTGGCTCTATACATTATTCTAACTTCATTATTACGCAAAGCACGCACTTTATGTCTAAAACACTGGAGTTTGAGATCGTTCGGTCCAGTCTGAGTGATTGTATTCTACATTTGACCTTTAAGTGTAATGGTGAAATCACTATACTGTGATTTCTTTCATAAAACATCACCAGCAGCAATATTGTTCATAATTAAACCGGTTAATAATAATAATAATCACCATAATCATATTGTGTGTATTTGTTTGATAAGTAATATAGCTATGCTCTCCGTCTCACAGGGATCCTGAAGTTTCATGAGGTGTATCTGGGTGAGGGTGCGTCAGAGGGCGGCACATCAGACTTCCAGGAGGGCGGAGGTAGCGTCATGCCCTCGTCTCTGGAGCAGCACATCTCTAACGCCCGTGAAGCTTTGGGTGTGGACTCATACTACAGCAGGTGAATGCATAACATATGTGTAAATTGATTATTATGAACTTTATGAACTTCTGACCATTATTCACAGTTCAAGGAGATAATCTGTTGCCGTATATACTGTATGCACAGGGCCTAAAATTAAAGGGATAGTTCACCCAAAAAAGAAATTTCTGTCATTATTTACTCACCCTCATGCCGTTCCAAACCCGTAAGACCTTCGTTCGTCTTTGAACACAAATGAAGATCTTTTTGATTACATTCGAGAGCTCTCTGACTCCTCCATAGGCAGCAATTTAATTACCACTGTCAAGGTCCAGAAAGGTACTAAAGACGTCTTTAAAATAGTCCATGTGACTATAGTGGTTCAGCCTTAATTTTATGAGGCGACGAGAATCAATTCTAGCAATGCAGTGCTGCATTGAAATAAAAGTTTAAATATTCAAGCGCAAGAAGACGCGAAAGGGAACTCAATTCATTACTCGCTGTGTGGGCTGTGCGCAAACATCCGAAGCACGTGCTCAGAAGTCCACATCTGACAGCGTGTGAATACTGAATTGAGTTCTCTTTCACATCTTCTTGTGCTTGAAAATGCATGTCTTGGCAAGTATCCTCTTAAATATAGTCAGTTATGTCTTGTGAACATAAACAGTTGAGGAAGAAAAGGCATGTGTATCAGTATATTGGATCTGTGCATCTCTTAAAGTGACAGCAGCCTAATAAACCCGCTGCTGTCTGTGTTCTTAATGTTAATCAAACAACAAAAGACAAAGAAAAATTGTTCACTGCGCTTGATTGAATAACTTTTGTAACTTTAATAAGGATTGATCTATGTTTATTTATATAATTTTTACAGTGAAGACTATTATTTAACATGTGATTACATTAAAATTTCTGTTAAAAGTTTCATGGCTGATTAAAAGTTTTTATAGCCTGTAAATTTAAAAGGATTAGTTCACTTCAGAATTAAAATTTCCTGATAATTTACTCACCCCCATGTCATCCAGGATGTTCATGTCTTTCTTTCTTCAGTTGAAAAGAAAGTAAGGTTTTTGAGGAAAACATTCCAGGATTTTTCTCCATACAGTGGACTTCAACAGGGACCAACGGGTTGAAGGTCCAAATGTAAATGTAAACGTGTATCCAAGTAGCAAGATGTGTATCCAAGTAGCAAGATGTATTTTTATTACCCAGATTTGTCGCTAGTTATTTATAATTTAGATATTC
Source organism: Elopichthys bambusa (assembly GCA_037101425.1). NCBI lineage: Eukaryota > Metazoa > Chordata > Actinopteri > Cypriniformes > Xenocyprididae > Elopichthys > Elopichthys bambusa. The sequence continues at coordinate 45,259,070 of CM074433.1, forward strand.
ACTAATATGAATGGTGTTTGTCTGTGCAAAACTCACCAGGGCATTGCTATTGCTAGGTGGAAGAGATATGTTGATGGTTGAGGTAAGGTTTGAGAATATGTTTTCCCCAATAAAAGAGCATGTCCAGTGCAGCAGAATGCAGCTGTGTGTATGTTAGTGTGAAAGTCTGCAACCTCCTAAATATACCTTGATGGATGCGGTCAGGTTGGTTGGTGGCAGTGAGCGCAGCGGGGTTGAGTGTGCGTGTGTGTGTTCGTTCATGCCCTGCAGGAAGCACATCTCAGCAATGCTGTCACACGCCGCAGCGGGGCTGGAGGCCACACCGCACTGATCTCTTGGTCTGTGGCTCTAAGTGGGTGGCAGCTGAGGAGGTATTCACCTCTTACATGGAGGTTTCTCTCCAACGCTTTGAGAGGAGTCAGTGCTGCAGTGTTGAGTGTACTCTGACATGTAATTAGGTGAAGACACTGGCAGGTTTGGAGGAGCAGAATGCAAAGAGAGAGAAGGATGGCAGAACGTGGCAAGAAGCTCTTGGTGTGAATTAAGCAGCAGCCTGAAACAAAGGCCATTATTGTACGCGTGTGGAAAGCGGCGAGTCTCTGGTGCCAGCGCATTAGTCACTAGAGGTGTGATGGCTTCTCCCAGCGAGCTCTGCACTCATCCCTGCCCATTAAAGGATAATTTAGCGCTTGGCTGAGGGGCTGCGAGCAATCTTTTCCACTTGGTTGGGTGCAATATGCCACCTTTGAAGACCCCATTCATTGTGCAGAGAGTAAGAGGCACGAACAGGAACTGCGATACCCACGACCGTCTGCAATATGAGCGATTATGCCTCGTTTAGCGAGACCTCTTCCACCCTTTAGTTGAGACCGATCAGTGAGATCCATCAGAATAATTCTGTGATTAATGCATAGTTCCAGCGGGATGTTAATGCGACTGGTGTTTGCCCATGCAAAACTCGGCGCCATGAAGATTGGTTGCCAGGGCGTTGCTGTATAGTTGCTAGGGTATTCTGGTAGAAATTAGCTCATACCTGTGTTTGTATGATATTCTGCTCTCTAGATATGGCTTGAGGATGGAAGCCCGAGCAGAAAATCAAATGTGAGATAAGATTTAATGCAAACAAAGTAGTCATATACGTGATATAACGTTATATTGGGAGATATAAAGTTAGATTTGGAGATATTATGTCACAGTGTAAGATGACATATACTGAGAAAATGTAATGTTATAATTTGAGATATAAAATGTATATTATGAGATATTAAGTCATATTATGAGATATATATAATAATATTATTAGACCCATAGTCATATTCCATGGTATATAAAATGATAATTTGAGATATACAAATATTATGATATATATAAAGCAATGTGGAAAATGGAGTTTGACTGTGAGATGTATAGCAATATTCGACATATAAAGTCGTATTTCTGTATATACAGGTGCTGGTCATATAATTAGAATCAAAAAGTTGATTTATTTCACTAATTCCATTCAAAAAGTGAAACTTGTATATTATATTCATTCATTACACACAGACTGATATATTTCAAATGTTTATTTCTTTTAATTTTGATGATTATAACTGACAACTAAGGAAAATCCCAAATTCAGTATCTCAGAAAATTAGAATATTGTGAAAAGGTTCAATATTGAAGACACCTGGTGCCACACCTTAATTAGCTAATTAACTCAAAACACCTGCAAAGGCCTTTAAATGGTCTCTCAGTCTAGTTCTGTAGGCTACACAATCATGGGGAAGACTGCTGACTTGACAGTTGTCCAAAAGACGACCATTGACACCTTGCACAAGGAGGGCAAGACACAAAAGGTCATTGCAAAAGAGGCTGGCTGTTCACAGAGCTCTGTGTCCAAGCACATTAATAGAGAGGCGAAGGGAAGGAAAAGATGTGGTAGAAAAAAGTGTACAAGCAATAGGGATAACCGCACCCTGGAGAGGATTGTGAAACAAAACCCATTCAAAAATGTGGGGGAGATTCACAAAGAGTGGACTGCAGCTGGAGTCAGTGCTTCAAGAACCACTACGCACAGACATATGCAAGACATGGGTTTCAGCTGTCGCATTCCTTGTGTCAAGCCACTCTGACAGCGTCAGAAGCGTCTCGCCTGGGCTAAAGACAAAAAGGACTGGACTGCTGCCGAGTGGTCCAAAGTTATGTTCTCTGATGAAAGTAAATTTTGCATTTCCTTTGGAAATCAGGGTCCCAGAGTCTGGAGGAAGAGAGGAGAGGAACACAATCCACGTTGCTTGAGGTCCAGTGTAAAGTTTCCACAGTCAGTGATGGTTTGGGGTGCCATGTCATCTGCTGGTGTTGGTCCACTGTGTTTGACTCCATGCCACACCACATTGCTGCAGTAATTCAGGCAAAAGGAGCCCCAACTAAGTATTGAGTGCTGTACATACTCATACTTTTCATGTTCATACTTTTCAGTTGGCCAAGATTTCTAAAAATCCTTTCTTTGTATTGGTCTTAAGTAATATTCTAATTTTCTGAGATACTGAATTTGGGATTTTCCTTAGTTGTCAGTTATAATCATCAAAATGAAAAGAAATAACACAAATTAAGATATTTTTGATGAAATCTGAGAGTTTTCTGTCTCTCCATAGAGATACTCCATGTGACTCCAGTGGGTTAAACTCAATTTATGAAGTGAGTTCTTTGTTTGCACAAAACCCCCCCAAAAAAACATAATATACCACTTTATTTACAAAAATATTGATCTGCAACACGCATTCACGAGAACTTGTTGTGTTCAGACTCACGCGTCAACTCAGTGCACGTGCACGAGTGTTCACGAGAGCATCATGACGTTGTGTTTTGTTGCGTGAACATGCTTTGGATATTATTTTGTAAATAAAATGGTAATTTATATGTTTCTTGCACAAGCAAAGCACTCACGTCACTTCATAAAATTGAGTTTAACCCACTGGAGTCACATGGATTATTTTAATGATGTTTTTCCTACTTTTCTGGACCTTGGAATGGTAGTTGCGTTGGATCTCTATGGAGAGACAGAAACCTCTTAGACTTCTTCATTTGTGTTCCAGAGATGAACGAAGGTCTTATGGATGTGAAATGACACGAGGGTGAGCAATAAATGACAGAATTTTCATTTTTGGGTGAACTAGCTCTTTAATGTCTGTAGCACAAGCTGTGCAGAAAGAGTTGCACATTGATATTTAATTTGGTGAAGGGTTTCATCAATCATAAACTCTCAGTATGAGCAGCAGTAATAGTGATAATTGACCAAGTAAACGCCACTAATTAGGGCGTTTCACACTACAGTGTTTAGTGATTTCCCAGGTCCATTTGAGTTTGTTTGGTTGTTGTGAAAGCTGTGGTTTGAGTTATAGTTCATAAGGCAATTCGGCCTAATTTAAGGAAATAAACTGCTGTTGATTATGTATGATTTGCATATTATAGTCTAATGCATTCTTATTGCTGCTTGTCTCAGCAGAAATGGCTTTCAAACGCAACCGCCGCAGACAGCGTGTTCAAATTTAGCTGGTAAACAGCTTTCAGTTTGAGTTTTATTTGCCGTTTGTACACACACAGACAGTACGAGTGCAGAATTTTTGAGCAAAGCTCTTAGAGTCAGCAGTAAAAAAAAGAAACAAAATAAATAATAATAGTAAGATGAAATGACAAGGCTATACACTCAATGAATAAACACTGAAAAAGTACAGTAAAATACACACTGTAAACATACAATGAGCTACACACTACGAAACACTATGTAATTTTATATATGAAGTGTAACTCCAGAGGAGTAATCAAACTCAAACCCAGTGTTAACAACCTTTATTAAAGGATTAGTTCAAGGCTTAGAAAATTTCCTGATAATTTACTCACCTCCATGTCATACAAGATGTTCATGTCTTTCTTTCTTCAGTTGAAGAGAAATGAAGGTTTTTGAGGAAAACATTCCAGGATTTTTCTCCATATAGTGGACTTCACTGGGGTTCAACAGGTTGAAGGTCCAAATGTCAGTTTCAGTGCAGCTTCAAAGAGCGCCACACGATCCCAGATGAGGAATAAGAGTCTTACCTAGAGAAACCATCGGCCATTTTCTATTTTCCTGGAATGTTTTCCTCAAAAACCTTCAAAAACATAAACATCTTGGATGACATGGGGGTGAGTCAGTTATCAGGAAACTTTAATTCTGAAGTGAACTAATCCTTTAAATTTGGTCTTTTAATATCACAGTCTTACTACATTAGTACTTAGCTCAAACCTGGTAAAAATAACTAGCGGGCAGCAGTGGAAAGCCTTGTTTTGCCCTCCAGGTTGGCGTTCCTATAAGGGTGTTAGGAAGGTTTTCCTTTCAGAGCATCATCGCATATCTCAGCCTGACACATGTGGCCCACAGCGCTGTCTCCACATCTTCATTTCCAATGCATGCTTCCCACATCCACATCTACTACAGCTCAGAGCACGCGGACGGGTCGCAGATGCAACCTCTCGCCCCACGACTGGGTCAAAGTCTGTCGCTTTAAGCACAAGAGCAGATCTCATTCTCCGGCTCCTCCGGTGCATTTCATTTCTAGTTGGCACCAAAATGAGATTATTCCCATCCTAGAGGGGTGCATCCTGACAAAGAATTAAATTAACATTTCAACAGGATTTGGGCCAGCTTCCGTCTCTAGAGGGAGTGCGAACATGTTTGCGGAGATTAAGGACACAAAATGAGAGGAACGTCTTGGAATAGTTTGGAAATCTAGGAGACACGATTACCAGGCATTCCCTTTCATTCTCAGAGCGAAGTGCTCGAGTAAACACGTGCTAATGAGCTATTCAGACGTCTGCAGAACATTCAAATCTCTTCATATCGACGTGTTTGAATGCCACGTCCAAAATAATCAGCAGAACATCTGCGTTGTGCATTAGGTACAAATGAAGCACGTTTTTGTGTTTAATTGAGGTGAGTTGGATAAAACCTTATTAACCCAATAGAGGTATCCAAGTGTGTCGTCTCAGATGAGTCAGATTAATGAAAAGATCTGTTTTTTCATTAAAGCTAATCAGAGAAATTTGCTCACCCTAGATGCTGAGAGACTTGTGCGTAATTATCAGTGATTGTGGCTGTCGTTGTGCTCGAGTTGTTTGGTCGTTTAAAAAATTGTTTCTGTTATTTTGCGTTGCATCTCAATGGATGTCGAGAATGAAAAGTCAACAAACATGTGCATGTCTGGATATAAAACCGAGGATGTTTAACAGCAGTATTGATAAGCGGAGAGCATTTCATCACTCAGATGTGGCGCTTTTATAGCTAAGGAAACTTGATTACGTTAAAGAGGACCTATAATGCCCCTTTTCACAAGATGTAATATAAGTGTCTGGTGTATGTGAAGTTTCTCAAAATACCCCACAGATCATTTATTATAGCTTGTCCCTTTAAATGCAAATGAGCTGCTGCTCCCGGCCCCCTTTCCAAAAAAGGGCGGGGCTTTAACAGCTCACGCTTCGGTTGCTCAACAACAACAAAGCTGGAGAATCTCACGCAGCCAAAATGAGGATTGTCAGTAACAGTGTCCAGGCGCTAAGAGTTTGTTTGGTGTGATTTACTTGCTGCCAATTCTCTGATTGATGGAGATTTTTCTGCAAAATCATGGGTAATGTAGTTTTTCACCGCTCCACTGTTAAAAATTAGTTGCATACGCCATCGATTAACAACCTCGTAGCGTACAGTACAGTCTTTAATGGTTTGTAAGTTAAAAAACTAATTGATAGAAATTAAAAGGAAATGAATGAGATTTTTACCTCTCTGTGCAACGGTTGGGTTCCGGAAGTAAAAACTCAATTCATTTTCTCCATAGAGAAATTGATTTTTAACGAATACTGTTACCCTACTGTGAGCTACGAGATTTTTAATCCGTGGTATTTGGTTCTGTTGAAGCCGTTAGCCAGGATTATTTCAATTTATTCTTAAAATAATCCTGTTTAACAGCAGAATTTGTGGTGGAAAACTACATTACCCATGATGCTGTACAGAAAATTCCACCAATCAGAGTCGGCACAATCAAAATGCACCAAAAGAGCTCTTTAGCTCCGCCCACTCCCGTGAAGTACTGTGAATGACGTAATCAAGTCGATCTCCTTATGCTCTCAAAATACTTAAATATTTGTATATATGTGCATATTTTGCAGTAAACTTAAAATATAAGTTAAAAAATAAGTTCACATTCTTGTACCTTTTGTATTTTTGTCAGATTTTCAAATACTTCTTTGGTTCAAATCAAAGTTTGTAGTGTTGTGATTCACCTTGTTGCTGATCAGCTTGGTTCATCGCCTATAAAGACTTTTTTTAAAATCCCTATGGTAAAAATGAATGGAAAAAATACTTCAGAATGACCTTATGACCTCAGAATTCCATGATTGGCCAATCAGAATCAATTATTCCATTGCTGCTGAATAAATAACTAAACTTGCCAGAAGTCATTCTGTTTTGATTTTTAGTTTTACTACATTTAATTATTTATTTCCTTTTTTCCCCCCAAAAGCAAAAAGCCAAGTTTCTCTGCAGTAATTGTACCATGTTTTGTACCTAACAGCAGCCCTCAGCTGTGGTAAAACACTCTCATGTCTTACTGCTTGAATAAATAACGTTGTGTTCGGTGTGTTTCAGAGCGTGTTCCAGCAGCGAGACCGAGAGCGAAGCTGGTGACCTTCTGGACCAGCAGTTTGAAGAACTCAATAATAAACTCAACTCAGTGACTGACCCGACCGGCTTCCTGAGGATGGTTTCCAGAAACAACCTCTTCAACAGGTCAGACACACAACAAAGCTTCTTCCCGGGTTGGTGACATCACAAACCCCAACATTTACATAAACCCCGCCCCTGAGAACACGCAAAAAAGGGGGTGTGGCCACGTTGGGCTGCTTTAGAGAAGAGGAAGAGTTGTTGTAGTAGAGTGTTGTTGTCATGCCGTCATTTTACGCCGGACTGCTTCACAAACGAGGGTCAATTCAACGCTAGATATGCACACAAGATTAACATGACGGCACATGCTAGTCAATGAGTTGAATCAACTCAACTACATAAATTTATCCACTAACCATTCAGAAACGTCCTAAAAGTTGTAACTTCTTCCTGAGTCTCTCCATCAGTGTCGACTCCGGTTTGAACAATGTAAGGCTGAACACCGTTACTGACAATCCTCATTTTGGCTGCGTGAGATTGTCCAGCTTTGTTGTTGTTGAGCAACCGAAGCGTGAGCTGTTAAAGCTCCGCCCTCTTCTGGAAAGGGGGCCGGGAGCAGCAGCTAATTTGCATTTAAAGAGCAATCCACCTTGGCTTGTTCAGAAGAGTTCATGAGTAAGATTCATTGAAAAGATCCAACTCAAAAGAACTTTTTGAATAGATCTATCTGATGAATCATTGTGAATGATTTGTTCACTGGTCTGGTTACTGGAAGTAAAGATTATTAGTGAATAACAAGTTAAATTTTGGTCGGATTGCTATTATATAGACCAAAACATATGGTCTGTGAAGGTCAAATATGCTGAGATGCGACATAATTTTGATTAGCTTTCCAGTAAAACATCATAACATCTTTAAAAATCGATTGATATACTTGTGTACCATCATAAGACTTCTAAAACTTGTCATTTCATTCATAGTTTTTTATTACAAATAGGTTTTTCTTGTTCTAGATCTGGCATATGTTTATATTTAACCAAAATAAACCATTTGATTTTAATCTACAGGAAGAGAAAGCACTCGGATAGTAGAGAAAAACCCAATCAAACACCAAATCATTAAGCAATTAGTAAACATTTTAGCTCATAATGGATCTAAACCCTGCCGGAGGAAACGAGCAGCTCAGACGGATGATAATTAGGGAGCCAGTATGGAGGGATAGCCCGAGTCCTTCACATCCTGATTCATTAGGAGAGAAAGAAGGATCGTTATTAGCACTGAAAGAGAGGTAGGGAGGGAGGAAGACGACAGCTACGACAGGAACAGCGAGGGCAGGAGGTGCTGTTAAAGACGGGGTCAGAGCGGTCATCATTAGAGCTGCGCTTCTCATTAAGAGCTCTCAGAGCCGCACATCTCTCTGTATTCATCGTCCCTGAGCGCGATTCACTCCTCGTCTGCCCTAATGAGCATGTGCCACTGTGTTAAACCAACAATTCAGTCAAATACGACGAATCAGGCATCGTTCACTCACACTCAAACCTGTTTGACTTTCTTTGTTCTAAAACAAATGTTAAAATGGCTGTATTTCAAGTCTTCTGAAGTCATTTGCGTGAGGGACAGACCCTAATTTAAGCGTTTATTCACTGAAAGCAGTTTTAAATACTGAAAATGATTCATAATTGAGTTGTTCTTTTGAGACTGATCTTTTCAGTGAATCATCTGAAATCGTTGTGAATGATTCATTCACTGAACAATCACTGGAAGTATAGATTATCAGTGAATAACGAGTTAAATTTGAGTCATGGAATATAGTGCATTTATACACTATTATAGTATTTATTAATATTAGCTTATATTTTTGGTTTAAGTTTTAGTCATTTTGTTATGTGCTTTTGTTATTTTTATTGTTTTGGTTTTTTTTTTGTCTTTTTTTTTATTATTTCAGTTAGTTTATTTCAAGTTCAGATTGTTCCTTGAATTATTTTATTTTATTTACGCTTTATTTCTGTTTTTAAAAAACAGTTTTAGTACCTTGAATTAAACTTAAAAACTTCAAAATAAATTGAATTTTAAAAAGTTGAAGTACTAAAATTGCTAAAACTATTAAAATGTGTTTTCTTTTAAATTAAATGAAGCTGAAATAAAATATAAATATTCAATGAATATTGTTTTTCATTGAATATTTGTTTCATTTTATTTTTAGTTATTTTAGTACTTCAAATTAAACTTAAAAACTTAAAATAAAATGAATAAAGTTGAAGTACTAAAATTGCTGAAATTATTAAAGAAATTAAATTAAACAGATATTTAATGAAAAACTAAAAAAAAGCTTTTTATTGAATATTTTTTTATTTTATTTCAGCTTTATTAAAGTTAAAAAATGATTTTTAATATTTTTATTTTCTGTTAAAAATAATGTATTATAAAATTATAATATTTAATAACATTAGCTTTTATTTTTATATTTTCATTGTAATTTTTGGTTTAAGTTTTAGTCATTTTATTATGTGCTTTTTATATTTTTATTTAGCTTAATTTTATTTATTGTTATTTCAAGTTCAAGTTTTTCTTTAAATATTTGTTTTATGTTATTTAATCTTTATTGCATTTAAAGAAAACTATTTTAAATAGTTTTAGTTATTTTAGTTTTTCAAATTAAACTTAAAAACTTGAAATAAACTGAATAAAGTTGAAGTACTGAAATTGCTTTTTAAATTAAATAAAGAGTAAATCAAATAAATCAAATATTCAATGATATTTTGTTTTATTTCAGCTTTATTTCAGTTAAAGAAAGGTTTGGAACGAGTAAATAACACCAGAATTATATATAATCCATATATAATAATCCATCTTGTCATCACACAAATGATCCTCCTCTCGTCTGATTGGGTCTGATGTCGAACCAGCCGCTGACGCTGATCACCCGATTAACCTCCAAACGGAGGCCAGAGTTTGGGAGAATGAGACACCTGTGTGTCGCCGGAAGGTCTGTGATCCCTCTGAAGGCGTGTAATCATAGAGCTCCGTGACAGGAAGTGGGAAGGAAGTTGTCTGCGGTGCTGTTCGGTTACCATAGCGATGGCGATTAGACCTGGAGTATGTGGGGTCGTTACACCTACACAGATTCTTTAATAACGAGGTGTTTTGATGTCATCTGTAAGGTGATGTGGCTTCTGTCTTTATTCCCAGAGATCCAGAGCGGTGTTACTGTGGGAATGAAGCCATAAACGCTGGAGTTACTGTGATTTCACCAGACTAAGCACTCCACTGTGGCGCAGCTATATGTAGCTATAGCTATATGATAAAAGACAATCATAATCAATGAATTATTACATTTAATAAAACATAAGAATTACAATAAACCATTCCTCTGCCAAGAATATATGTTTTATTGTTTATTATTATTAATACTATTATTTGTCATTAGTATACGCTATTCTAATACATGTCTAATTGTTCTAATAACAATTATTATAATTGTCAGTTATTGTTATTATTCGTCATTAGTATAGACGCTATTAATTGATGTTTATTATTATTTGTTGCTATTATACAATATAACACTATTAATCATACTTAATTATTCTAATAATTATTATATTTGTCATTATACAATATAATATTAGTAATTATTCATCTATTAATTATTCTAATTATTGTTTTATTATTATTATTTGTTTATAATAATAATTTGTAATTATTATTTTTCATTAGTATACAGTATGACACTATTAATTTGTTTATCATTATTATTATTTGTCGTTAATATACAATATAACGCTATTAATTATTCTTAATTATTCTAATAATAATAATTATTATATTTGGCATTAGTATACAATGTAATATTAATTAATAAATAATTAATATTTATTCTCTTTTTATTCTAATTATTGTTTTCATATTATTATTTGTTTATAATAATAATTATTGTAATTATTATTTGTCATTACTATTATATACATACATATATATATATATAATGTATGTATATAACACTCTTAATTATTCTTTATTGTTCTAATAATTAAAATATTTGTCAATAGTATACAATATAACATTTTTAATTATTCTTTTTATTTAAACATTTAATAATTATTATATTTGTCATTAAATATGTAATATAATATTCTTAATTATTCTATTTATTATTAATATTATTATTTGCCATTAGTATACAATATAACATTATTATTATTATTAATATTATTACAATTCAAGAGGTTCACAGTGACATTTGCAATAAAACACATTTTGTGATTCTGCTATTTTTAGAGAGTGTTTGTGCCACAACAGTCCAGCCTTGACCCATGATGACCTGCTGTTATAAAACACGAGCTGTTTCTTAGGTGTACGGCGCCATCTAGTGTTAGTTTCATATGTCTAGTGTTCTCTGCAGTGGTGTGAAGTTACTTGATCTATTCTCCTGTGCCACTGTGAATGTACATACCATTTTTACTTATAGTGTATGCATACAGTGTTCAGAATGCTAATTATCTGTATTTCCAGTGTGATTGCAGTGTCATTTAACATCTCATTCTTTACACAAAACTCAATTAAAAATGTCTGAGTATAACTAGACACTACTCAACGAATTAAACATGCAAGATTTTTATCACTGCATACATGCGGCTTTTAAAGTAGTGTTTGTCATGTTGTTTCAGGAGTTGTCAGAGTATGACGAGTCTCTTCAGTAACACGGTGTCTCCGGTGAAGGAGGGCACCTCGTCTCTGCCGCGCCGCGCCAGTGCGCTCAGCAAACCCCCGTTACGAGCTCTCTACGACCTGCTCATCGCCCCGATGGAGGGGGTAAGACTGCGGCACACTTCACCAGTGTTCAAGTCAAGTCACCTTTATTTATATAGTGCTTTTTACAATGTAGATTGTGTCAAAGCAGCTTTACATTAATAACTGGTACATTATTTTGGCTGCACAGCAGCTCTTAAAGAATAGTGTCAATGCAGGCAGATCAAAGCACTGTTGAATATCGAATGTCAAATATCAAGTGTCCCCGACTAAGCAAGCCAAAGGCGACAGCGGCAAGGAACCCAAACTCCAACAGGTGACATCAGGTGGCAAACAGGTGTTAAAATGGAGAAAAAACCTTGGGAGAAGACCTTCAGACAATAACTGGAATAATCAGTGTTGGCCTTTTAATTCAGTAGTCTAAAAAATGTTTCAGCGAATTAATTAAACTGAAAATTAATGTGCAGTACTTTTTTAACCCTCTGGTGCTCTTCGCGTGGCGGTCAATAATGACCGAATTGTTTG